>QKQZ01054851.1:0-19600 GCA_003595255.1 Solenopsis fugax | reverse complement strand
TATTATATAAAAACATTCTTTTGCCAATTATTTAATATAATTATTTGTTACATATAATATATAAATTTCTTTCAACTTCTAGAAAAATCTCTCAGTCTCTTAAATTATTTTAGCTTCCTTTTTTTGAAAGTCTAACTCGATGTAGTTTGCATCCCTCTGCTCGCCTCATCCGCTCTTCTCATATTGATAATTAGCCCCACCCAAACCTTGGCCTAAGCCCTCCGACTTCATCCCCACTCTTCACTGCGTCGAGCGGTGAAACGAAATATTGCCGTTTGTGATATCTCATCTACCACACAGTGTTAGTGATATATATTATAATTATCAATGTTAGTAAATCGTAATGACGTAATTAGTATTTTGAGGAAACTCGTTGCTGAGTCTTTTTATTTATTTTCGTTAATCGTTCGCAATGTTAGGAAAAATAGTTGAAATAGAAAATAGTAACAGATATATTCAGTGCTGAAAAAATATTGAAATAGATTTAATACAAGTATTTATTTAAAGGTTGCATCTATATATAAATATTAGTGCATATGAAAAAAAAAGTAAATATATTTAATATGGTTTATTTACTATTTTCTATTTTGTATTTTCTCAAGAAATATATAAACAGAAAATAATATTTCAAATAGTATTTATAGATACATTCTTTAAATAAATACTTTTAATAAATCTATTTTTTTTCTCTATCACTGATCGTTCGATTGCATATTTTTCTATTCTTATCGGACACAAATATTATTATATTTACTTAACTTTGAACAAATTCAAACAACAGATTTTCGAAAAATATATAAAGTGCCGTAATAAATTATCAATTTTTTTCTAGCGACTTAATGATTACGTTGAGATGGTGAGTTGATCTTTTCATTTGCCATCCTCCTTCTTTTTCGGCGGCGAAGAAAAAAAGAGTCTGAATTTTCCGTGCGCTAGTTGCATATGAAAAGTTTGCAAATTGATAGATTATCGGTGTGTAGGGTATGTTTAGGAGGCATATACGGATTGCCGTAGCAACGTCGGAATACATTATCACTCCGATTCGACACGCAGCGCGGTGCATCGACTCGATGTCGCGACGTATTCGTGTGCGTGCATCGCCGCGGGGTTGAACTGCAGCCGGCGCGTCGTCATATTCGGCCCCGCACGACTGCAGCCGCGTCAGAACAATCGCGATGATGCTACACGCGCTCTCCCGTTTCCCGCGCGCGAAACACGGAAGTCAGAGGGATGGATAGTATTATACATGCCGAAAAAGCGAGGTGGTCTCGCGCATCATCTCGCGTTTCATCGAAATTCATTACCGTTGTCGCGGTATGAAACTCTTTGACGCGCAGAGGCGCGAGAGATTTTATAAAAGAACGTGTCATTTTATAAGATGACACTTGAAATTCCTTTTTTACATGTCGCAAGAGAGTTTCGTACTCACGGCCATTCAATTTCTCGCCGAGTACTCTAACTTCGAAACCGATACATTTGTTTCGCATGCGCCGTTTGCCGTTTCACCGTTGACAATGCCGTTTTCCGTTAAATCCGCGACTTTGCGAACTTCAAAATTGAATTACACGTGCTTGCGGCGAAAACTCACGGTCGCTTGGCGCCGCAAGCGCGAACAAAAACAATCGATCAGCGAAATCGTGCTCGGCAAGTCGAATAACCGTCTCGTAAAATTCGGAATCCCCAACGGACACTCCTGGGAAATCGCTCGCATAACAAATCCACTAAAAGTCGAGAGAACCTTTTGCCTTTGAGTCAATCGGAATAATCAACTTCTTTTTAAAACACAAAATTTTCTATCCAATGAAAATTATTTCAGAGTAAGAAAAACGTGGTAACATAAAAAGAAATGTATAAAATTTCGAGAGAAATTCACAAAATATGTAACAAAATTGTAAGACGGTTTAAGTTGAAAGAATATGAATAAATAAATAAAGTTATGAATAAATAAAGACAAAAAATTCTAACAATTCTCCTTTCATGAAGATTTTATTTCATGTCGAGTCGCGACACATTCTGCGATCTATTCCACGTTCATAGTTTTTCGCTCGTCCTCGAGTGCAAGGTTTATTTTCAGCATCGAATATTCGTCCGGAGGAAAGAGAGAAAGAGAGAAAGAGAGAAACAGGACGAATTGGCACGCGCGGATGCGTAGGACCACGCAGCGATGGGATCAAGCGTGATTCAAACGGTACCGATATTTTTTTTCGTCGAGGCATCTCGATACGGAAGGTTAATCGCGACCTCTCCAAGGTCGCGACCTTCTCTTCCGTAGAATTAACCCCTTGCATTCGGAATTGCTTCGTAGAGTAAAGCCTACCGCAAGCTATTCTGACTTGAACAAGATACATTGTGCCTCACCAGTAATTTTGCGATTATGGACTCGTGTGCTTAAACGATCCTAAAATTACTGTTTTACGATGCATTTGTAAGATTATATAGTCAAATAACAGCATGGATACGCTAAAATATTTTTAAGATGGTCTCGTAATTAAATTTGATATTTCAAATGTAATGCGAATATGTAAAGAATATGAAAAAAATGTATATACATATATATATAATAATTCTATCAAAATAATTTTATAGAATCTATTTCTTTTGTGAATGAATTTTGATAAGTGAAAAAAATATAAAATTTATTTTATTTTATAATTTTTTTAGTTATATGTTGATGGAATTATTATACTAATAAGTTAGAAAAAAGTTGGCAAATTTAATATCATCGTAGTGGAAAAAGAATTTCCATCGTCTGTTTCTTAAGTGAGAATTGTTTGAATTTTTTAAAGCTTTAAAACTTTTCTCAACACAACGTTGCGCGCAAAGAATTAACGAAGCGAGATAACGAAATGTGATGCGAGCGTTGATTCAATTATTAGATTGGACAGCGATTATTCTAATGTTCGTCGATGGCTTTCGACGACGAGAGCCGCTTGTGAATCGATTGAAAATTACAGCTCGGGAATTGGATCGGGCCCATCGCTAGCGGTTGCGGGCCAAGGGGGGAGGAGACGAGAAACACACGTCGGGGAGAAGCACAGCAAGCGAATAAGTGGGGACGACGGAATGAGGCGCATAGTCGGAGAAGGGACTGCGGGGGTTTGAGGAGGAACGATGAGAGAAGGGCGAGATGAGACAAAGACAGAGAGCGAAAAAGGGGTTGAGGGGAAGAGAACGAAAGGGAGGGAGAGAGAGAGAGAGAGAAAGAGAGGACAGAAGCCGACCGGTAGAAAGGTTATAGTAGAAGGGAAACTACTATTGGAAGAACTCTCGGGTGAGGGTGGGAAGAAGGGCGAAGGAGAAAGACGGGGTAGCGGACCGCGGAGGGTTGAGGGGAAATACGGACGAATACACACACACACACACACACACAGAGAGAGAGAGAGAGAGAGAGAGCTAAAAGATGAAAGTATAACCCGAGCAACACACAGTGGCTCCCAAGCCAAATAGAACATTATGTCACGTATAAATAAAGTCGTTTCCGAACTTCGGCCCAATAGATATTTGCAACGCCAATAAATTATCTTCCGTTAGCCGCCATATAAAATCGCCCCGGGCGTACACGAGGTAAATCACGCTTCACTTGGCGCGTTGCACAATTACCGAAAGAGTGTGTCTTTCTTACGGCGCGCAGATTTTCACCCATGTGGAAAATTTATCGAATTATATGGAGTCAGTGGCCATACAAGCTACGCTCGGAAACGCGAGAAAAATTATTTTCGGTTCCTGTCAAAGCTAAGAGCTCTTCGAAATAAACTTGTGCACATTTATATAATTGTTACCGTTTTTCTGTTAGACAGAAAGATAAAAAGATTGAGAAACGCATCGTTAATTAAATAATTGTTGCTCATATTAAAAACAGACATTGAACATAAAATAGATAATATTATATATTTATATATGCAATTATTGTTGTCAGAAATAAACAATGAAATAATGCGTTAATAATAAAATAAATTCATGTATATGTACGTAAGGCGGTGAGGCTTTACAGCGGAGTCATTCGATTACACGTGGTATCGTTGAGGTTGCGTAAGCGTTTGAACTCTACTCAAATGGGCGATAATAATTTATGCGTCTAATGCGGAAAGAGCAGAGGCATATGGGGCAAGTAATAAGTCAAACTTGGCGAAAATGACGTCGCGCTGCAAGCACCGGCGAACAATTAAATTATCGTGGAGGCGGAGCGGATAACGATGCACTCGAGATGCAGCATAAACCACGGTTCAGGTTTATGCCGCGTGGATTATGTACATATATAACGTATCACATAGAGATAGAGAAAGGAGAGACTATTACACACACTCTCATCTTTCTCTTCCCTTTCTCCTTCCTCCCGACAGTTACATCTCTCCGCGAAGGCTTTCCCGCGCAAGTTCCTGACATTCCCATGTAGAGTCGCTAGCTCTCAATTGAAAGTCGGTATAAATACGATGGAGCCATGTTATGTAGGTAAATGGGATTTCTATCGGGGCTTTCCGCCAATTCAAATCGCGAATTTGTCGTAATTTTTGCTCACGTGCTAATTCACGCTCTTTTCATCATTATATTTATTATTCACGCGTTTATTGTTTAAGTAGTGATAAATAAATTTCTCGTTTCTCTCATGTGGAATAAAAGTCTTATTAATGGTTATTGTATTATTGAATTATTGTATTATATATTAATTCTATTAAAATATCAACCTCTGCGACAAAGCAACATTATCCTATTTTTATTTATTCATTTTTGCTGACTTTAAGTTAATTTAATTACGCAGATGACAAAGATAAATAAACATTAATTTTTTTAACGATTCAATATCTATAACTGACATAAGCTACATGTAAAAATATTTTTCTTTGCAGGACGAGGTGCTGACGATTTCAGAAAAAGTAGTCGTCCGCGTGCACGACCTAGTCACATGGCTTTCACCTACGTTGGAATGGTCGTGGGGCCGGGAGGTGTCCTATCCGACAACCCCGACGTCGTCCCCGGAGACCAGTCCGCTCAGATACGAGATGCCACAGCCACAGGTATTGACGGACCCGGGGATCGACTTCTCGGACGTCGACAAGCAGCAGAAGGAATACGAGACCAACCTAAATTCTTTGAAAAGATCGGATAGCTTCCAGACGAAGGTAGTGGTACTCTCGTATCCCAGGTACTGTCGCTATCGGGCGCTGCTACGTAGACTCGAGGGTGCCGAACCATCCTGGTTGTGCTCGTCCATCGCGGCCGCATTAGGGGGCTTTACCGCGACACCCGGCACCAGGGTGCTCTTCTGCAGGGACACATTTGACTATCCGGATCTCGAGACTCACGAGCTGCTGTGTAATCACTTGGGTATGTACGATATTGTCGGTTGTCTGGTTTCAACTTGATCACGCATATCTTGCAAGAGAATTTGTTTCAATTCATTTTACATACTTGTACATCCATTTACAACTTTACACAATAGCAGACGGTGCGAAATGTCCGGTAAATCGTAGTACAATCGGTCAAGAGATGATTTCTCTTTGGTAAAAAAAAATTAAAGAAATTACAAGTTTATAAAGGAAACTTTTTTATTGATTGTATACAAATATTCTTTTGATTTATTATCAAATTATTAAATTTTATTTTATTAATTGTGTATAAAAAATCTAAAAAATCAGAAAATTTTGAAAATAAATGTATTGTACATTTCTAAACATCAATAATAAAATTTCTTTTACATTTTTCATTTGTTTTTTTTTTTCTTCAAATTTTTCTTCAAAAAATAGAAATTATTTAATTTGCGAAAATATTCATATTCATGTGTACGTTTAAATGGATGTTGGCATTTGTGCGTGCGTTTAACTTGTAAGACGCTTATAACGTATGACCTTAAAGTTTGTTTACTTGATACGAACGTATTATATTATATATAATATGTTGCTATACATAGTACATTATCTATTAATACTAAGCACTGACATCGTTATTAACTTATCTTTCGAAAGAAAAAAATGATATTACATAGCAATTGCGAAAATACTGATGTTTTTTTAATACTGGAAGCCTGCGATGATGATATTTCAATTGCGAGTATTTATTACTATAACTGTACTCTAATCAGCACATAAGATATAATTGAGCATACACAAACGTGCAGTATATTTTCGCATTTAAAATAATTTTTCTCGAAAAACGCGCAATCATTAAAAAGCTTTATTCTACTCTTCTTTTGTCTTTCACAATGAGTTGTTTTCCGTCAGTCTTATTATGATTCATTAAGCGTCTTTTGTAACTTTTACTTGAAAGATTTTTTGAGCATTATTTTATGATAATCGACAGCTACTTTGATGTAAAAAAGATAAGTAAAAAATTGAAGCGTTGTGTTAATACGAACTTGAAAGGAATGAACTTGTAAAGAAAATTTTAGAATATATTTCGATCGGATATTTAAAACTTCTCTCTCAATCATTCGTAAGCTAATACGATACAATTAATATTCTGCTGTTTCAATATTCAATGAATAAATAAATTGTAATCTCGACTTTGCGATGTAATTAGCAATGTTAAAGGCCATAAAAAAAATTTAAACAGTAAGATGTATGCAGTAAGAAAATCAACGCGTTGGATTTGCTGCTGCTTACGTCGTGATTTTATATTCTCGACTGTTATTGCCTAATTCACTTACTACCTAAGTTTTACTGCTCAAGTATTTTTTATGTGTAAAGGCCTTAACACGCTTGCTTTTTTTTGCAATGATACATTTTAAGATATTCACACGAATATCTCGTGATAATAAATTCATTTTACGCATCGATACGTATAGGCGCGTCGAGAGGAATCCGAACATATAAAAAAGAAAAAAGGAAAAACGATATTGTTTTCGATTCTCTCGCTTGTGTTCTTTTTTGTATTCGTTAGACGAAACGCGAAGGTAACACAAAGATACCGATCAGCAAAACATAATAGCGAGCTCGCTTAACACGATGTGTATGTATGAGAGTGGCGACTAGCCCGCGCCGGCGCTGGAAAAAAATAGTTTACAGTATACCGTTTTATTGGAACCCACCACGCGCGTGCGCTCGATCCGGGAATGGAAGGATCCCGAAGGATGTAACAGGCGAGATAAGGCCCAGCGGGGAGTCAATTTGCGGCCGTTCGGGCATGTTCGGACGTAGTGTCTGTTACAAAATTTTGTTATTAGACTTGAAAATGGGCATGAATCATCATTTTATCGTGGAATGGCCATAAGGTCCCTGATTGATTATTTTAAGGACGGAAGTCAATATTGACTCGACTCACAAGGTCTAGCGGCACTACCGAACATAGATTTCATTGTACGGAAATGTCGCCGGTCACCGGTCACCGGTCACCGGTCACCGGTCACCGGTCACCGTCGTCGCCATCGATCTCACATTCGTCGTCGACCGTCGACGATTTGTCCACGACCCACGAGTCACGACGCATCATCGGTCGCGCGTCGCGCGCGTAACGCGACGCGACAACCGAACGGAGGGAGAGCAGGAGCCGAACCGCGTGCGTGCACGCATGATCCTGTTTGTTCGCGTGCATTCGTCCGACATTCATCGTGTGCTCGCCACAGTCAACCGATCGAAAAATCGGCGATTCTTTCTCCCCGCCACGTGGACGTACGTACTGACATTCGTAACCGAAAATCCGATTGTCAGCTACGCCGGTTAGTGGCGCAGCTCATTGTCCGGCTTTGATTGGCTGCGATCAAAATTGCGGTTTTTCGTTATGATCAAAGTGCAGTTTTGTTTTGTCGCGCGATCTGGTTCATCGCCACTGAGACGCTTTATCGCGCTATGTGTATGTGGCATCGCGTTCATCGCGATTCGAACACAACGTAACGAATATCGTATGTGGGCAGTCGTGCAATTGTACAGTTCTGACGAACTTGTATCACAAACGAAGGGAATCCTCGTTGTCGACTGCACGTGTGTTTCGCGTGTTGCGGAAAATTTCGCTTCTAGAACAGACCGATTGGTAGGGCCGCTGCAGAAGGAGAATTGAAAGAGGCTCGCTCGTCGCTCGCGCGAGCTCATCGCTTCCCGACGGATCTCGATGACGCAACAACCGGCGACTCGACAACGAACCCCGTAACTCGTTTGTTTTGTTCGTCGTGCGCGCGCTCGTCGTATTTTCCCCAAGTTCGTTTACGTCGTCCGTGGAAAAAACTGTTACTACTTGTGAACTATTACCGTGCGATTCAATGAGCCTGTAATCTTGAGTGTCTTCCGAAGCTTTACGATGGCAGAAATGGCTATTGTGATGCGAATTCAGAATAATAAAGTGGTCTATCTAAATATACCTGGTAAGACATCGAGATATATTTATAAATTTGTGAAGGGGGGAAATTGCACACGAAAAATCTAGATCTTGTGTTCGCGAGAATCGAATCTGTCGAATGCACGTGTGTCGTGCGTACGCACGTGTTGCCGGTGTAATGCACATAATTTGAAGCACAAAGTCAAAACAGTTAATTTGATAGTAGATTAATACGCGAGCTGGCCATTGAGCCTTTTCATAAGGCATTTATCGAACGTGTTATACTATTTTTTTTCTCATTTTTCCAGACTTGTTGATAATTGAACGTTGACAATTAACCAAACATTTCAGAACACCGTTATTATCCAATTAAAAATTATCGGTGTGTGACACTACATAATT
This sequence comes from Solenopsis fugax, assembly GCA_003595255.1. NCBI lineage: Eukaryota > Metazoa > Arthropoda > Insecta > Hymenoptera > Formicidae > Solenopsis > Solenopsis fugax. The sequence goes on along the minus strand of QKQZ01054851.1, from coordinate 10,957 downwards.
TTCTGATCTGAAATTATCGTACGTGAATATATATGTATACTGAATATCGATGGAGATCGAAACTGCGATTACGATGATTGCTATTGTAATATTTGTGCGATTGAATGGACGGAAAAAAAGAAATTACATTAATTGGATTTTATAACGTACAAATTGTTACGAGAATATTGCTCAAATTAATAAAGTTTAGAATTGGTCGATCGTATTAACGCGTTACTGCGAACTTTCGAGTCACTTTGACGTTCAGGTTTGTTTATTAATAACATTGTTTCGTGTCGAAATAAATAAATACTTTCTCGACCTTGTAATCGCTACAAGGTATTCAACAGGTCACATGTGCTCATCGTGTTCACATGTCTTATCGTATTTACGACATTAATGCTTCGAACAATTATTCCACGTGAACTGTTTTATGTTTGTTTTATTCAGCACATATATCTATATGCAATAATGTTACTTACATACACACATACATAAGTGTATATCTTAATTGTAAAAGATGTATTACAGAAAAATTATTTTTTCATTGACTTTCTAAGAACATCATGCAATATAGACGAAAGCTTTTTGATTATTCATTACAACACATTTTGCAAATCTCTTCTTCCAGTAATGCACAGAAAAAAACATCAGTATCAAATTGAAACTAATGTATTCTATTATATTTAACAAATATTATTTCATATATAAACACGAAATTATATTCGTGAAATTATATGAAATAGTGATAATCTTGCTTATAATATAAGCAAAATTCAATATTCTTTAAAGAATTTGAAAATGTTAAAAAAAATTTCAGCAAAATATACTTTTATTTCAATATTATAAGTAATTATCTAAAGAACACAATATAAGATTGTTAGTAATAATACTATTAAAAGATTCCAATTCTTGTTCTGAAGGTATATTATTATTTTTTTGTATCTGATATTTTTTCCTCTCAACTTATGAAAATTATTGAATAATGAGAATGTGTTTTTCTTACATATCTACATAAAATTTTTTCATGTAAACAAAGCATGTCAGTTAAGAAAAGAGAATATATAACTTTCTTACTGTGTGGTCATTCGAGACATGAAAATTATATGCAAAATTTAGATGAATCTGCGTATACATATAACGATTGAGCAATATGTTTGTGGTTTTCAGCGCCGAAGCTAAAGGGCAGACCGAGAAGAAAACGTAAAAAGCGCAGCGCTTCGCCGGGCGAATCCTCGAACGAGAGCGAAGCCTCAGTAGCGTCGACGTCAAAGAGCACGTCGGCGATCACCAGCACTAGTCTGGTGATACCCACAGTCGGGAGACCGCCCTCGTCCGGGGTACGGCGGAGCGAGAGGAAGACTAGCGCGGAAGAAAAGAAGTTTATCACCGACGTGCAGAATTTTATGAACTCTCGGGGTACGCCGGTCGGAAAGATGCCACTGCTGGGCTACAGGCAGAGTCAGTATCTTGTTATTTTTTCTCGGATTTCCTATCCGATGACCGGTCTTGCCACCGGAAGGACAAGACCGATTTCTCTCATTTTTCCAATTTCTATCCGCTCAATTCCGGCGGCGATTTGGCCGCTAGACTGCAGAGAGCTAGCAGATACAGCAGGGTTTCCTTCTCGTTAAATCTAAATCACATTCGCTCCGTGTTTACGATCCTAACGACCTTTTTTTTTCTTCTGCAGTCGATCTGTTCCTGTTTTACACGAAGGTGCAAATGCTCGGTGGCTACGACTCTGTCAGTGCTGGCCAACTTTGGAAGAATATCTACAACGACATCGGTGGCAACACGGGTTCTACTAGCGCAGCGACTACTACACGTAGACACTATGAAAAGTGAAATATTTGAGTTCTTATCATGATTGTCTTTATCTAAGAGTTAACATCTTTGCAATATCTATGTACAGACATGTCCAAAATTATTAGGCACTCTAACATTTTCTATGTATCTTAACATCTGTATAAATAAAGCCAAAGTTGTAAATAAAAGTCTTGATATCTATGTAAAATCTGAAGATTTTTATGTACAACTCTGGTTTTCTTTATTTTGTACATACAGAAAAAATTGTCTAATAACTTTGGATATCGCTGTATTTAGAGATTTTTTAAATACATAATCAAATAGTAAATTCCAAGTTATAACAAGATTTTGTTGCAGGTTATTATTACCGTATGAAAGGTATCAACGAGGCGAAGAAACAAAAGTGAGACTGAATCACGGACGACGTACTAAGAGCATGAGTATGGTCGATGATTTAGATATCAAGGAGGAACCGAGCGATCTGTACACGTCGGAGACACCTCCACCTATAGATACAATTCCTACGACTACAACATCGCCCTTGCAAACAATAATGTCAGCAGCAACAACGGTAAATGGCACTTAATTTAATATATTTATAAAATTACACATATTTAACGCAGCTCAAGTTATTCATGTATCCTTTCCACTTGCAGACTTTACTCTCGAATGAGAAACCCAAAGCTGAAACCGGCAAGACATCCTCGTTACGTAGCGTGCGAGTAAAACCGGAACGCTTAAAATCCTTGAATACAATAATCGCCAATAATGCGACACCTTCCAGCCAGCAAGCTAGCCAACTGCCAAGTCCACCGCCATCCTCCAATACGTCTATCTCAACGCCCAACAGCACACCCTCCACCACGCCGACGAATGGTACCAGTAACAATCAGAGCGTCTTGGAGCGGCAGCTCAACAGTCCTTTGATATCCCAACAAGTTCCACCGTCGTGTTCGCCACCAGGCTTGCCCGTGACTAGTGTACCGACGAACGCGTCGACGGTTGTCACTCTAACGCCTCCGCCTGAGAAAGATATGAAGGAGATCAAATTGGATCCCAAACAGACGACTCTAATGGCGCAGGGCAAGGAAAATATACCGTTGTTCGGCGGCGAGAAATTCGCGGAGAAGACGATGGTACCACCGGTCTCCAGATCGCCTGAGGTGATCGACCTTGAAAATGAGAGCGACACGAGTCGAGACAAAATAATCATTCCTAGCTTCAAGAAACGCAAGCTCGAGATTTTGCGCGAAGGCGGTCTCGAAGTTACCGCCGTCGAACTGGACGCACGGCCGAGCGTGATTCAAAGCAACGTCGCCATGTCGCCGCAGCAACATCAACAGCAGCAGCAGCAGCAACCGTCACCCCTGCCGGCTACAATGAAGTCGACTGAAGAGAGGCAACCATCGATCTCGCCGTATCCGCTTCCAGTCACGCCCAACTCCATTCCTAAATTGATATCTGTCACCGTGACGCCCGATATAGGACACATGCTACCATCACCGCAAGAACATCAGAATCATCAGCCGCGAATATCAGCGGTCAAACAACTACCGGCTCATCATAATAATAACAACATTAACATGATGAACAATAATAATGTGACGAACAGTCGGGTGATAAATCTCGGTAGCTCGAACAATGCCGCGCTGTTGCAGCTGTACGCGAATGCGAACGTCGTACCGTCTGCGCAGCAGCCAAACCATCGTTTCGTTCCGCCAAATATTCCAAATGGCAGGTTATTACCGCCGAAAGTGACGCAATCACGATCAATATTTGTGCACAACGAAAGGACAGTTTACGGAAATCCTAAGGATATTCTTGTTTCTCCACCAAAATATCGCTCGTCGCATCCGCATTCGCATTCGCATTCGCATCCGCATTCGCATTCACATCCGCATTCGCATTCGCATCCACATTCGCATCCACATCAACAGCAACAGCAGCATCAGCATCAACCACGCTCACAACATTCGCAAATGAGTACCAACAACGATATCGGACAAGGAGGAAGTGTTCTCGACTTGACGCAAAAGTCTAGCGAGAAACCAACGTTTCCTAGGCCCAGTTTAGAAATAGTCAGAGTACCTGTAGTGCAGAGGCCTAATCCATTAAATCTGGACGTGCGGAATTCACCCGCCGCCAAGGAAAAACCGGATAGGCCTGCCATCGACTGTCCAAAGCGAGTACCCTTCCCCGCCTATCAAAACGTAATCGACAGTCGAACTATCGCGTCGAATAATCTCGAGATTACGCTAGTGAATCCCAAGCACAAAAACAATCATCACCTGAGTATGCCGTCTCACGTCCAAATACCGAGTCCACCTAACAAGAGCGGTGCGATAGGAACGATAAATAGCGCGCAAAGGAGGCAACAACCACCACCACCAACACAACAACCGCAACAAGTAAATGGAAAGTACACGGTGAGAAGCGAACCTGTTTCGCCATACACACCAAGAAAGCCAAGTCATCCCATCATACCGAACGTACCCAATTTGAACCATCTAAATCACGCAAGTGCGAGTCCATTTCCTAGGATGCAGACAACGACGTTGCAACAACAACAACAACAAATGAGCATTGATAGGAGGAAAGCGGCTGCGGAAGCCGGCAGGGATCATCAACATCGTAGAATTAGCGAGGGCGAGAAATCATCCTTGGCAGCGCAACAACAGCAGCATCAGCAGCAGCAGCATCAGCAGCATCAGGAATCCAGGCAGAGCGAAGTCGGGCGACGACACAGTTTACCCAGCATACCATCGGGGTTTGTGCCGACGATACCACAGAATAACTCCACCAGCTTTCCGTTGCCGCAACTGCCAAATATGCCCGGCAAGTTCCTACCCCCGGCAATCCTGGACCCCATGTACTATTCCGCGTTCTACAACGGTTTATTCCCACCACCGATTCCGCCCACGGCCGCCGCAGCCGCCACCACGTCGTCGTTTCTACCACCAGAATTTAGCGCGTATTACAAGGAGTTGCTCGCTTCCTCGCAACCAAGACTGACGGGGATGACGGGGCAGCCGCCGCATCAACAGCCGGCCGCCCCAACGTCTAAATAGACAATGGGATCTCAACATGTAGGGTTTCTGGCGAGAGATACTTTGATTACTAGAGAAAGACAAGGATCCGTCGGACTTATTCGCTGTCGAAAAGTATATCAGCGAGTGAAGCGATATAATAAGAATATGTGGTTTGTTTAAATTATCTATGTTCAGTTACTTAGATATTGTTTTTATTTGATTAGAGCAACAGGACGAAATTATTCACAAATGTTTATTCATGATAGAACAAAGATGGTCCCACGGAGTTTCGCGCAAAGATGGAATAAAATATCGATTATAGGGGCGCTAATGCAAATTTTGAACGAAGATATATCTTTTAAATTCTATAGTAATTTTTCATACACTATATTATAATTATGAATATCTTTGATAAATAAAATTAGAAATATTCATAATGCGTTTGATGAGAAATACAATAATATGTTGATCTTGTTGCCCGGGATCAATTGCGCAAATTTAATATAATTAATATTAAAGAATTTAAATTTAACATAATAATATATGTTGTATTCAGAATATGCGGATACAAGTTTTCCCTCCAAAACTAAATTCTTGGATTCACGTCCCTGCACGAGACTCTATAGGATTATCTATATTAAGAAAAAGATCCTGTGATAAAAGTGCGACAAAATGTATTGCTATTCAAGACAGTCGATGGAATCCACAGAAAATCGTTATTTTTATGTGTTTATTTTATATAAATTGTTTACGCGCGTTTTTTGAGTTTCATGTTACATTCAATATTCTGATTGAAAGCTCGCACTATTCGTGCCATGCTAAGAGTTTACGAACGAGTTTTATATCCTAAACTCCCTAAGAGAATAATTATTTTTTTCTTTTTCCTCACGCGTTTATATACGTATTTTCAAGTAACCATTATCGTTAATTTCAAATTCGTTCGAGTCTTTTTTTTTCGGTTTTTATTTCGCAAGCACACATTATGATTTATTTTTAATGCACCATGTGATAAATCCGATGTGTAAAGAAAAAGAAAAAAAAACGGCAAACATTTAGCCGGCGGATCATCGGAGTGTATAATTGTTTACTGTGTGTAACGGGATAAATTTTATGTAGTAACGCTCGCGAAAACCCTATGTACTGTATAAGCTAGACAATTTTCATTAATAATAAAAGAAAAAGAAACACTCGTACACAATCACATACACCGCTCTGTAGTCACCTCTAATACGATATAAGCGCACGCATGCAATGTTATAGCAGCGACATGTATATAATGTATATAATCACGTAAATCATTAAGCTAGGCAAATCCTACATTATCTTTCAACATTTACGTAAGGGCGTTAAGTTTAGTAAGTGTACACAGGCTGTCTTGCTCGTGTGGCCAACGATTGTCGCATCGCTGCTGTTTCCTCACAAGGAACGAAAAAACGATATTTTGCAGAAATATTTTCGATAGTCTCTTTTTTCGCTCGAAAGATATTTGTGACGGTCTTTCGTTTTCTAACACCGTGTCGATGCGAGGGAGCAACGCGGAATAAACTTTTCCGTTTTGTCTCGGGGTAAAAAAAGCAACCGACTAATGCAATCGACTAATTGTTATGCGATCGCTACCAAACGTGATCGAACATCGCGGGCCACCACAATACTTTGAAAACAAATTTTAAAAAATTTACTGACGGTATATCCATGTTAAATGTAGACATATTGATAGAATTTGTTCGTTTTAGGATATTCTGATAAAAAAAAATTACTAATAAATATGAGAGTAACGTTTAAAGCATTCGTAACCCTAAGACGTACAACAGGAAGAAATATCCGCTTCGGATCGTTCTGGCGAAAAAAAAGAAAATCAGATTTCTATATTGATGTCTTTCAAGAGTAATGAATTGTTCACGTTTTTTCGGATGGTTCTTTCGTAATAACAAAGGCGTTCCGACGCCGATTGCGAGACCGCGGCAATTGGTTAACAATAGCCTTCCAGTGGTATTCAACGAGTCGTGAAACGGAATTTATCGATTATCAACAGCGTGCACGAGACGATGACGACGACGACGACGACGACGACGACGACGATGATGATTACGCGGAAAAACGCTACCACTGTTGTTATTTTTGTAAGACCGCGGCTGACTTCCAGCGACCGGGGCGCGTCGCAACCACGTCGGTCGCGTCGCGTCACTTTTCGACATGGTGCTATGCGACGAGAAATTCTATTGTCTTTTTCGAAAATTTTAACGGGCGTTGTTGGGTACCAGTGGATCTCTGGCGCGATCGCCCGAAAGAACTACACACATACACACGAACATATACACGCACACACACATACATACACACATACACATACAATCTTAAGATAGATCTTCACGTCCAAGTCTGATAAACATATACAGAAACGAGAAGTTAAGGGACTCCACGGGTTCTAGCGTATGTGTAAAAAAAATTAAGAAAAAAGAGATAGTCGAGTATACGGATTCGTTACGATTACGATTCGCTGTAATATCGCGGGGTTCGTGCAGTAGCGAGGAAGATGGCAAGATGGATATTGTCGAGTTTCCGCGAAGGGAAAGGCTCTTACGAGAATACGTGCCATAAAAAGAAAAATTGATTAGATAGCGACGAAATCGAACGATGGCGACGGTCATTTGTGCTTTTGACGAGCCCCTCGACAGTTCGAGAGATTAAGAAGGTAGACGCGAATCGCGAGAAGATTTTAAAAAATAAGGGAAAATAATAAACAATGTGCAAAGAATTCCACGTGGAAGATTTTATATGATTTTTCGTTTATATATTCTGTTACCGCGATTGTTTTATAAATCTCGAGTCCTTTTTTTAGCGCGAATGTATACGGAATAAACGTGCAACGAGATGAGTGAGTGAGTGAGAATTTTGGAGAGTGTTTCAAAGAAGAGTCTACGATTGTTTTCGTTTTTTTGCGAAGTTTTCTCTTCATTTTGTATACTTAGTAGAAGCGATTTTAGCATAACCCTCGTTTTCCCACTTTAATATAATAGTAATTATTACAATACAAATATTTTTTATTATATGGGCATTTCAGTTCCTAAGTTGGAAATAAAATATCTACTACAAACGAATTTTTTTATTGCGAATTCAACACGCACCAAATGAGAACGAGTTATCCGTGTTTTCGCTCTTTAGATCTTGTTCAACACGCGCTAAAAAATGCATTTGCAGATTTTCTGAGATTTACCAATATGCACTTTCTCCTAGAATAAGTCTATGTCTTCATAAATTAATCAAATATATATTCTTAAATTTGTTTTCTATTTCGATGAGATAACAATTTATAATTTTTCTTGGTCTTACTATTATTAAAATCGAAGAAATTTATTTGTAAGAAAGTTATTTGTATTTCTTGTAATTTGAATTGTACTCACATATTGGTAACTCATATGCATGTTACTATTAGAATCGTAGATGCTAGTTTTGTGCGAGGTAGAACGTCAAGCTTCAGCAGGATAGACGTCGACAACGAGATTGGTAAGAAATTAAGATACCAGAATGGAGTTTTACTCATGAGAAAATATGCGCGCTTCGAGAAACAGCTTGCCATTGGCGCGCGACGTTATGTACTCGGTAAAACGACTGAAAAACGAAGGCAAAAGGATGCGAAGCACCGCGGCGCGGAATGCAACGGGCACATTGCCGCGAAATTTAAAATCTTTACGGCAGCCATAAACCGATAACCTGTTTAACCAGTCTGGCAATGGTGAACCGCGCGGACATTTTATCTTCGCAAAATTATTCCTATTTCATTTTTTCCACTGTTCGTTCCGTCGTCTCCCTTTTCTCGCTCCTCTTCTTATCCTTCCGCCCCGGGATAGTCTTTGTTTTGCAATTGCTTTGTTTTACTATTATTACGGAGAATTTCGAAGTCACGCGTTCACGGTTCACTGACGAATCACGGGATTGAGAAACGATCACTTTTTGATAAACATCGAACGCCTCTAGATTTGTAAATCTCGATTTTTTGTTTTGAGACTTCCATCAACAGATATAAAAACAGTTTTAATTATAATTGCTGGTAAGAATTATAGATAAAAAAACCGAGGTTTGTTCGATTTTATGAGCGCGGATTTATTTTTCGATAGTGTTATAAAATTGCAGAGAACGTCAAGGGTGTGTGACGTTAGATGTATATGTTCTATTCAGAACTATTCGGATTTGACATTTTTTTATTTCTTTTATTTTTTTTCTCTTAACCAAAAATGTTTTTTTATATCGAGAACTCTAGTACTCGTTAAGACATCAAATTAGCTATTCAGAAGACCTCTATATTTTCCCGTAACGTTCATCAAAATACGCACAGATTAATATAACAAATTTTATTTTACATACTGAAGTGTATATTTACGTGCAATAAATTGTTGGGTGGAAATACTTTCCAGGATTAAATGTTGATATTAATCTAGTGTAGAGCATCCATTTTAAAGAGCAATGGATCTCTATCAATATATTCAACAGAGATTTATTACAAAATATAATTTGTCACTCACTGACACATCACGCGCAGCAGCGAAGGTTTCAACGTCGATCTGTAAAAAAAAAAATAAATATAACTCACATTATAGTAGCATCCGCAGTAATTAATATTGCAAAAACTGATTACGTTACATGCACATTGAGTTTTTATTCATCTTTTTTAAGTTTACCTGGTGGTTGTTCCGCCGTTGCCTTGTGCCTCCCAGGTCCTCCACCTCCTCTTTTGTTCCTGCTTGTTACTTTTTTATTGCACTCACTTACGAAAACACTACTACTTAGCAATAATCACCTCGATCACCTCGACGATCGCGCGACATCCTGGACGGCACTCTCGTGCACGACGCGCAGTTTATTTTATTCCGACAACGGGAAGTTAACGCGAAACGACGAAAGCGTTATCCGCATTCACACCCATCACCCGTGACGCCATCGGGTAAGTTAACGCGACAGGCGACGGATCTCGAGCGCTAGGGGATCGCGCGATCATCTTCGCGCCGCGTCGCGCGGCGTAACATAACCTTTCCATCGGTTGGCCGCGGCCGTTGCTAACACAAAACAAACGCGTTTCCGGACGATTATTATGTCCGCGTTATCACATACGCTGATAAACGTACGAAATAAATGAGAACAAACACTCGCGGATCGAAAATCTACCGAAAGGCGATGGATCACTGACGCCGTCGCTCGCGCGAGTTTCGATCGAACGGTGTCTCGCGATCTAACAAGTTGCTGATACACTTGTGAGTACGGCAGTAATCACCTTATAACAACACTACCGAAGTGCGCGATGCGCAGTTTATTATTAACGCCGGGAAATTAACGCGAAACGGCATGCGAGCTGCGATCCGCCTCACTCGGCACCCGACGGCAATGACGTTGGCCGACGGACGACTCTCGAACGATGGGGACGCGCGGGCAACTTCATGCGACACCTTCACGTCGCCGCGACGAGCGACGAGCGACATAATCTTTGGTCCAGTGGCCGCAATCGTTGCTAACGCATACCACACGCGCGTCTCCGGGCGATTATTATGGTAAAACGTACGAAATAACACTGAGAACAAATACTCGCGAATCGAAAAATGCGATCGACCGACGGGCGATGGATCACCGTTGCCGTCGCTTGCATGACAAGCTTCGATCCCACGGATTCAATAGATTGCCAGTATATTGGTGAGTACGACAGAAATCATCTTGATATCAAAATCACACGGCACCTTGCATGACGCTTCCGATGTCAACCGACGCGCTGTTTATTACCGCGCTTACCGCTATTAGCAATCAGTACGGTCATCTTCACGCGACTAGCGCAACTCCCTATTAACTATGCGCCTACTTATTGTTAGTAGGCGCCCGTAAGGGGTCGCGCTGGTCGCGTGAAAGTGTCCACACTGATTGCTAATGGCGGTAAACGATAATAAACAGCGCGTCGGTTGACATCGGAAGCGTCGTGCAAGGTCGCAAGGTGCCGTGCGATCTTGATATCAAGGTGATTACCGTCGTACTCACCAGTATACTGGCAATCTATTGAGTCCGTTGGACAGAAGCTCGCCATGCAAGCGACGGCAACGGTGATCCATCGCCCGTCGGTAGATCGCATTTTTCGATCCGCGAGTGTTTGTTCACAGTGTTAT
>QKQZ01054850.1:2516-17752 GCA_003595255.1 Solenopsis fugax | reverse complement strand
TATATATATATATATATGAGAGGGTCCTTCATAAAAATATGTCAAGTTCGACAAAAGAACCACTTTAAATATATTTGGTATATCCCACTTTAAATATATTTTCCTTAAACTTTTTATATTATATATAATGACGTGAAACTAAGTTAGTGCGATAGATCTCGTGTGTAATCTCCCGATCGCGATCGAGGAACCTGTTGCTTCGCGGAATAAGAGTTCCATCGGCGGCGGAATACTTCTGACGTTGATTAAACTCGTATCCAAACGACGCTTAAACGGCGACGAAAGAGAGGCTGCATCGGAATGCAACTGTCGGCGGCCGGTTGGTATTTCACGAGGTTACCATTATTTTTCTCCCATTCCCGCGTTCGTCCTTTCTTTTTCCCCGATTTGCCGATCTGTAGGCAGGGAACAACGGTGGAACGGCGGCATGCGAAACGACGTATTTCGTATTATAAAACGCGAACGTGTGCGCGCTCAATGTCCGCCATATAACGACAGCTTAACTCCATTAATCTACCTTAATTAGCAAGGCAAACGTGGTTTGAGTTGGAATAAAGAGAGCGTTGTAATTGCGCTTCGTCACGAGCCATTGTAATGCGCGCGACACGCTCTTCTTCACTTTTTCGCGAAACATTTTACGTTGGAAGCTCGGGTGCAACGTTGTTATAAATAATTACATATTCTCGTTTGGGATGTATAATTATTTGCCGCGCCTCTAATTACTGACAAAAATCCTTCAAATTTTCATCCACTTTGCTGTAATTAGTTAGCAGGCTTTTTAATCATGGACAACAAAGATACATAAATTTAATACACATTCACAACGTATACATACATCATGTTTATTTAAAAAATTTAGTAATATACTTTGTATATTAAATTAGACAAGCGTAAATTGGCAAATCGGTAGAGCTTCTCAATAATTAAGCCCTTAAATAATTGTCACTCTGGAAAGTGAGAGTGCTTTCTTGGACTTTCACTTTCAGTTTTCTCGAGGATCGTGGGAGGATCAGGTCGTCCTTAATTTGTCGCGTCATCGATACCGGTCGCACAGTGAATCGAATTCAGATCAAGGCCGCGACAGTCGAGTCGAGACACGCAAGCGAGATTTTCAGAGCAATTACGAAACCGGAATGAGCTCCTCCGTCATGGCGCATAAATTGGAATACGCTCTCGTATCTCGCGGTGGCGCACACGTCTTTCGATTGCACCGGTCGTAAAACTTCTGACGATCCTTTGCCGGATGCAGGTCGGCCGGGAAGGAGCAGGATGTTTCCTTACGAGAGAGGCATTTTTGCGATTCGAAAACGAGATTTCCCCTCGGCGCTCGCGCACGGTAGAGGAAGTTTTCTCCGTTAACGCGTCTTTAACGAAGCATATTAATTCCAATTAACTCAGAACGAACGCGCTTTAAAATCTTGCGCTGCAGCACGGATCTGCATCAGCGACGAAGTAATGAAAAAATTGATGAACGGATGAATCTCTCCGTCGTTCACCCGCGCGCGTTCGTTCGCTGCTCCTCATCTTAGAAATATAAATTCCCCCTTCCTTCCTCCTACGGAATGGCGGTCAAGTTTGCGGGGCCTAAGCGTGCCCCACTTTCCAACTCATTACGAACGATCGTAATGGATAACGCGCGGCGAGCGAGTGTCAGGGGGAAAAGAAAGAATGAAACGCACCTCTTCGTGTGTGATTTCTCAGAATCTTTTATTCAAAGGTTCGTCGAGAACGCTACGTTGGTAGTATCACTTAGTTTTACAAATATACATACACAATATTTAATTTTTATACATATATATTTATAAATTTATATATATATTTATAAATTTATACATATATATTTATATTTATATTAATCGGTAGACCCTTAAAAAAATAAGGGCACACCTCGAATCGGGGGAACAATTGAGTTGGCGGTATTCGAGGATTATTTCTGAGGACAGAAGGAGAAGTTCGACGGGAAGAAAGCGCGTATTCGCCGATAGATCGATATCGGTCGTGGCTTTCGTCAGGGAATCAGATATGCGGTAGAGCGGAGGGGAGAGGGCGAGGGTACGATTATATTACATATGGAATCCCATTCGCGGATCGCCAAACCGCCGCCATCGAAGGATCCGCGATTTCTCCTCGTGGGATCGGGTGGGGCGTGATATTTTGTTTTTGCTTCTGCCGGTTTCGAGTGAAATGCGCGCGGCTCTCGTCATCGTCGTGATAATCGGTCAACGCGGCCGTCGTTGCCGCCTCGAGGACCTTGTGGGGGACCTCACCTTCGGGAGTCTATCACAGACTGCTGGCGCATGATGAACTTTAGCTTTAATCACCAGCTGATAACGAGGCACGCGCGAAAAAAAATACAGGGATTTTCCTTTATAGATTAGAGTGCGAATTTCGGGTGCGAATTTCGTCTAAAGACGAAGGCGAACGTCATTGTTGAAGGGACGTCTGTGAATGCGAAGCGAGTAGAGAGCTTCATTTTACTCCATTCATCTTCAGTCCATTAGACCCCGTATCATTCCAACTGAACAGAACTAATCATCACAGATATGTCGTTCTCAACGATAAAAACAGCGAAAAATATTGGCAACTAAGAGCGGAGTCTAACGGACTAACGATGATCTTTCTCCTCGTTTCTTCCATGTGCCTCGTCGCCGTAATCGCCGTTGCTCTCGAAAATCTCGAGGATACCTGGCTGACGCGTTGGTCGGCGATTTCCGGCGTCGTAGTTGAACCGCGAAGACTCGCGACGCGCCTTTCGACCGACGTTAGATTGAGATACGGGGAGGAAAGGATCGGCAGGACTGAGGAGAAAGGAGAAAGGAGGAATTTGACTTAGACGAGAAGGAGAATCGCGCTCGGCAGTTTAGAAGAAGCCGTCACCGGTCGGGTCGTTCACCCAAGGATAATTGTTGGGACAACGCACGCAAGTCTGGAGGTTAATGGTCTCGCCAGGTACTTCCTTCGAAGTCAATTTGCAAGTGTGAGGCACCCAACATGCCGGAGGTCCCTCCACCGAACACTTCTCCCGCCAGGGCTCGAAATTCTTCGACTCGGTGATGGTGCGTGGATTTTGGATCCATTGGATCACCTGAGTCATCGTTACGAAGTATACGTCATTGTGGCTTTGGAGGATCTCGTCGATCCAGTACAAGAAGGCGTCTAGGAACTCGGGATTGTTCTTCAGCCATGCGGCGTGGAAATAGAGTCCAAGAGGCGCGCGATTTTGCTCGTAGTGACGATCAAAGTTGTGGTTGAGGAAGTTGTAAAACTGATCGCCGGTCAAGATATTGCTGCACGAGTCCACCATGGCGCAACCAGGCAGATATTCGTCGTTCTGGGGATCCTCGCGCCGATCCAGCTCATTCATCACCATCTCCCACACGGCATGCGATCTGCGAACATTTATTCGATCATTTAAACAACTGTCTTTTCGTATCGTCCAAGAACTCTTTACGATCAAGATTGACGCTCACCTAGTAGGACAATGCTGAAGATTTCCGTGGCAGCGATGTGGCATCCTGAAGTACATGGTATATGGCCACAACGGAGGATTGTTCAAGGCCGCGGTGATGGTGGAATCATAGAGGAAGGCTTGCTCCTCCATCATGGTGAACTGATTGTTACCGCCAACCCGCAGATACGGCGCTCTGACACCGACCACGCTGTTATCCGTCAGATTCGCGTACTTCTCGGCGATGATCCTCATGCCAGCCATCTCCTTGGCCCAGTCGTCGACGGTGGCGTCCGACCAGAAGCGCTCGTCGTCGTTATGCCTTGCCCCAAAGTTGTCATGTAAACATTGTGTAGTGACCGTGTTCTAATTTTTAACAATTATGACTATGGTCATGAACGACATGACATGACGCATCGTGCGAACAGGTGTACTCGTGAACCTGTTTTCCATTTTACGAACTCATGAACCTGCAGCCTTGCGCAAGAACGGGTCCCTCCCGTGATGACTTCGCGAAGAATATCAAATCGGGGCGGAATTTTCTAAATGGCATGTAAATGAGAGAAATGACAGCGTTATTAGAAGAAGTCAATTCTTACGAGATAGAATGGACGGCGATCTCGTGGCCTTTCCTGTGCATTTCCTGGACCGCTGAGTAGTTGGTGTACTTGTGCGACACGAAGAAGGTCGCCTTGATGTCACAGCCGTTCGGATTTTTGCGCTTGCTATTGAAGATTTCTTTGTAAAGGCCAATATTATTGTTATTGATGGCGTCGTCGAAGGTGATCGTGACCATTTGGGGAACATCCTTGCCCGGAAGATCACCGGGTATCGTGGTACCGTCCTCCGAGCAGAAGCAGTCAGGCAGGGTACACACAGCGGGATCGCAGGGCGGTGCTCTATTGGGATCATTGTCCATGTCTGAAACGTCGAAAAGATCGCAACCGTTCTGAGTTACATTACTTCTTTTTAAGTGCTTTTTTTAAATAAAAAGCGCTGCTAATTTTGTTTGATATTAACTTACCGCAAATATTCTCGTCGGAGCCGTCAGTGCAGTCCTTCTCTCCGTTACAGAAGAGACCCCTCTCGATACAGGATCCGTCACCGCACGCGAGATAACCGTCTTGGCAGAGCGGCTCCTCGGTGTAAAGCAGAGGCTTGGCCTTCCTCTCTTTGTTCTTCAGCTTACAATTGTTAACCGAGTCTTTCCAATCGCAAGTCTGCTTGTCGATATCAAAGTACAAGCCGGCCGGGCATCTTATCGCCTGCAGGCCGGAACTCGTGCACTGGATAACGTCGCGGCAATTGTCACCCTCGCCCGCGACCAATCTGAACCACTCGCCCGCATCCTTGTCCTTGCAAATCTCGTTCTCGAAGCTCTCTTCCTTCTTCTCTTCCTGCCGCTTAACTCGAATCGAGCCCTCTGGAAAAAAAAAACGGCGTGATTCGCGACGTGATAAGCACTTTATCTTGTCTGCGATTAATTATATGTATAATTCAGTAACATTTTAGATTTAAGAAACATTTGCTCGTTAATCTTAATACAATAGAATTAACGAATGAATTTGTATTTAAAGGAGGGCAAATTATAGGAATTACTTGTAGTTTTTCCACCTATCACAATTATTATAATAATGAAATAATAGTACTTAAATTATTTTACTGCAAGGTAATATTTATGATATTTATTAGTTTGCTAAAAAGTATCTGATTCTTTCGTGTATTTCTGTACAAAGAGAAGGCAAATATGATAGGAAAATAAGACAAGATTTTACCTAGCAATCTTGCAAATTTAAGAATATTATTTATTTAATTAATATTTGAATTATCAAGTTTGAGACATTATTCAGAATGTCTTCAAGATTTGAAGAAATAGTCTGTCAGAATTCTCGGTCCCGTTGGTCCCCCGGGCTCGCGAGACGACTTCGTATCGGAGCAACAAACAGGGAAAGTTGTGCCCCCACCCGCGCCATTTTCAGAGGCTCGGGGCACGGCAGTGACGTCACCCATCCGGGACCGACCGGACCGAGAAGCTTTCACGCTCTAATCTCTTATGCAACCTGTTGTCCCGATGATCAGTTCGATTATATTAAATTATTCCTTCTGTCGCCACTAGCGTTGCTTATCTGCGATATCGAAAAAAAGGGATCTCAGCTATGGAAGGATTAGGGTAGAAACTACAGGAATAGATTAAGAAAATGTCAAGCGCCAGATTGCAGTGGCACTTTCGCCATCTTGAATGGCTCTGCGCGATCTCACGTGTCCACCTGTGCGACCCGAGATATTTCTCATTCGATTAAGCCTCGTATATTATAATCTATGCAATTGATCAAGATTTTTTAGATATTTATTTTTGATTTCTCCTTTAAAGATACATATATGCATGTATCTTTCATAATTTAATTACTCTACGGCTATAATTATTCGAGATTCTTATCGGCGCTTTGGAGAACGTACGTTCAACATCGCTTACGTGATATATCATATCACGAATTATTTCCGGCAGGATCGCGATTCTTAGTAATTCTCATATGATTTATGAGGAAGAAGGCTAAATATAAAATGGAAAATAACTAGCGTATTTAACTGGCGGAAGAATTTGGCTCGTATCTCGCGATTCTCGAGTCTTTATAAAAATTTCTACATAAATCGCGATCGGTAGCCTGGAGAACTCTCACACGGTCACTCTGTTGCCCCGCCACGCGATACGATACCGGTAGATACGGAACGATATCGGCGATAGTGAAAGAGTTGAACAGAGAAATCTGTTACTCACCGGCAAGGACGAAAGCTGCTACCAGGAGCAGCGCTAGCGAGGACCTCATGCTCGTCCTGACCCTCGGCGGAGAGTGCAACTTCCTCGTTTCGACTACGTCGTCGTCGTCGTCTTGCCACGAACTGCTTCCAGGGTACTACCAAACTCTTTACCCCTCAACCACTCCCGTTCAACTAACGTTCGAAACGTTACTCAGGAAGGGATGAAAGAACTGATCGGGGTGGGGTGGCGACGTAGCAGCGTACCCGTTCACCACTTCCGGACTCGCGGTAGGGCGCAGAAAGGGGGTCAAGTGCTGAAGCTGAGCTTCAATTCTCACGAGGGAGACCTAGGCTAGATCTCGACCGCGAGACGCCCAACGGTGATCCTCTTCGTGTAACGGCACACGGATCGGGCGAGGACGAGCAACGCCTTCAAGGACACGGACCTTGAAGGTGTAGGTACCGCTCACGGACTGGCTGAGGCCCGCCACTGGTCGGGCCTTATATTGCCACCACCACGACGGTGCGCGATCGGGTCCCCTCTTTCTCATCTTTGAGCATTGCCGCCCGCGTAGATCGCTGATCCAGGAACGTACGTATCAAAACCACCCAGACACCTCCATTTTCCGAGACATCCTGAGCGTGACATATCGACATACGCGGACCTGGAAAGAGCGGGCGTTATCGTATCCTTCCAGGTGCCGTACAATTACTGACTCGATAATTGCAGACTTTGACATTTAACTTTTGAATCTATTTCTCATCATGAAAGTAACGTAATTCTGCAATCGATATAATAATGTTCGAATAATGTGATCATTTTCAAAAATGATGGAGTATATTAAGAAGGTGCGAAGCTATATATATCAGTGACAATGAGCTTTACTATCGTGCTGGATGCAGATTCATCCCGCAAAGTTATATGAATCTAGATATCGCCTTGAAGATATTTTGATCTATGACTGTCATTAATCGCGCGTTTGTAGGAAGGGAAGAGTAATTGGTCAATAATTTCCCGGTGATATGAAAGTACAAGGTACAGCAATTCATCTAGTGCCGGTGGTTCCGAGCGTACGACCTCGACCTAGGAACTTAAAGAGAAGTATCTGCGTCAACTTAACTCTCGGCTCTAAGTCCTTCATATATGCGTTCTTACATAAAATTTCCATGCAACGCGGTATACGTTTCGCTATTCTCGTCGATTTTATCTCCATCGCTGTTAATTGAAAGTACATAAAGTAGGTACAGCGACACGGAAATTTATGGCGAGTGATATAAGAATCATAAAACGACCGAGCGTTATGTAGAATATTTCTTAGGAACAGTGGAGAGCGTGTCAGTGTATGTTTTCAAATACTTTAAAGTTAATAAAATTAAAATCGGAGTAATTTTACAGCGAAAAAGGACAAGCAATCAACTCTATAGTCAAAAGCAAATATTGCAAGTAGAGCTTTGATTTCTTGTACTATTTTCGAATGAGACGAGAATATTTCCAAAAATTTTTTGTCCAAACAAAAAAAATATATATATATAGATACAATATATAAAATCGTCGCTGACATTTAAAAAAATTTACATTTACGAAAAAATGAGAAAGTGAGGAGAGGCAGCCAGATGATGTAAGTTCGTCAAGGTCGAAGGAATAATGACCTTCTTCGATTGCTTAGCGTTTTGGGGAAAATAAAATCAAGGTACGTTGGAACTCAAGGTGTTTCGAAGATGCGACCGGAATGCCGGGATTGCGGAGACAGCGTCGCCGTTAAAACGCCATCGCGGAGAAATGACGATGGCACTTGCCTCTCGTGGATTGAATTGACGATCCTTAAACATTTCTCTCGGTTTATCTGCTTTAAACCGCAACCGGTCGTTTCTCCAACAGAGAAGCGCGTATCCTTAGATCGCTCGTTGAAATTCTCTTTATGTCGTATCGACGAAATGTTGCAACGATTCTAGCAATTTAAGTTCGTAATTGGGCAATTCTGCAACGACGAGCTCTGCACCGCGCGTTTTATCCGCGCTTCCGGCAACTGCAGTAGAGCTGCCCGTGCACGTCGCAAATCTGACTACGTGCATCGAGTAGAAAATGGGGCGTACCCGAGCGTAATTGTTGGAAAGTCGCGCGAACGATACTATTAACGTTATCACTGACGTCCGAGCGTTTTACGTAATATTTGTTTATATCGATCGGCAGATCGCGAAAATTCGCCTGCATTGCGCCGGCAGCTTTCTACGATGACCTAAGATTTTTACATAACGATCGAGAAATGAAGCGAATAAATATTCGTTCATCGCTCCCTGCTGTCGTCGCGTTTTCTTGCAATATTATTTTACACAAATGGAATATACCATCGCGTCGCGTGGCACCACCGCGCCGATCTATCATCATCGTCGTCATCTCCGCCGCTATCGCGGGGATCTGCGGTCGAAAGTGAAATGATTGTGAGCGTAGTCTCATTTGCGAACCGGGTGCCGGTCGCCGCGCGCGCCGGTTAATGATAGACCGATAGATCGAAATATCACAATACCGTGACACACAATCGTTTCTCGAAAGCGGCGGCGGCGCCGTCTCTCGACACCATAATCACCCGCGGGCGTCGTCCGAACAGATCTTCTTTTTCAAATGTCAAAGCAGGAGAAAGAGAGTGAGAGAAAGAGAGAGAGAGAGAGAGAGGAGGGCAAGGGCTCGTTTGGCATTTTGGACGGGCCCGCGCGGACGCGCTTATTGCGCCATCGTCGGACTGACTCTCGAGATAAATGCCAAGCGGTGCTCGCGAATCTCTCTGTGGATTCCGCCGCGGATCGCTTTTCGTTGCGAGCTGATGACTCGGCGAGAAAGGCATTGTGGATCCATGCACACGCGAGTATGCGCATCCCTTTGTCGATTGCGAATTCCACGGCGGCAATGTGCGATCGTGCACGCGACGTCCGACGTGATTCGCGAATATGTGTCACAACGGTTGATGAGTTTAACGATTTCTTTTCTTATGTTAAACAGGGCTCTGTGTACAGCATTATCATTTTAAATCGTATTAAGGCTACGTCCGGAGAGCGCGCTATTAGCGCTATTCTGTCATTCTATCTTTATCGATCATTACACTGAGAGAAATGGTTAATTTGGTAAAATCAATCAAAGTTTGGTTGAATAGTGATCAAATGAATTTTATAGTTACAATTACTAAATACATAGTTGTTTTGATCAAACAATTTGTAGCCTTAACCAAATAATTATTTTCATACAACAAATTACAAAAAGTTTTGTTAAAAGTAATTAAGTTTTTGGTACTAATAACTACAATTCATTTAATCACTATTCAATCAAACATTGGTTGATTTTATCAAATGATTTCTCTCAGTGTAGACCTAGAATAAGGATAAAATGAAACAATAGCGCTGACAGCACGCTCCGCGAACGCAGTCTAAATAGAGAACTTCGACCAATATGTGAAAACACAATATAAATGAAAAAGCCTTAACGGTCAATATTTACTTTATGATTTTATATACCTTTTCAAGTTTTCACGAAACTGCGCACCAAAAAACTTTCCGGTCTTGAAACACAGTTCTGAGTTGATCAAGAAATAGTAATATCGCCTTATTGAATTGAAAATCAATTTAATAATAACTGATACTAGCAAGTATCTAAATGAAAGAATCCTTTTCCCCCTAAATTATTATTTTAGTTACTGTTAACGCTTTTTTCGAACGAATTCGCGGATTAAAATTTCTATTAGCGATTTTTACGAGCAGTACACGCGAGCGTAAAAGAAACTAAAGCATCTCTTGAAGACTCTTCGGTATTTTCTAGTAGCATAATCGGACATTGCGCGCCTCTCCATGTGGCGCAATCGTCGACACAATGTTCACTCAACAGTGAACTCGAAACTGCTAGAAAGTATGTCTCGATTTAATGCACGGCTATCGCAATAAATACAAAACTTGCGCTCTTAAAATCAGCAATCGCCATTCGATAAATCTGTTACCTCGTCTCTGTGCGCCGTCCGTCGTCCCGTCGTCGTGCCGATCTCACAATAGCGCATTTCTTTCCGATGCGATCGCCGGTAACAGGTGCACCGTCGTCGATCGCGGATCCACACGCGCCAAGAATTTGCCCTTTGCCAGATATAAAATCAGCGACCGTGCAAAATGCCATTTAGCTTGCTTAAGTAGCGGCGCGAAAGTATCGAAACGCGCTATCATTATCGTTCAATTACGCGACTTAACGGCATTCTTATCGTCGCTCGAAACATTCTCCTGAAAATTCATTGCTCGTCGCGATCGACCGGCGCGATCGACCGGCGCGATCGACCACGTGGATCGTTAAATCCACTCGTCGCGGAGACGGGAAGATCCTCCTCCTGCGATGGACTTCCTCGTGATCGAGATGTACGGGATTCGGGGGTCGGAGGTCCCGATCGCGAGAGCAGGAAGTGCACGCGACGGATGCATTCACCCATCCGTTGGTCGAGCGAATGGCAGGTTACGTTTTCTCGAGTCGACGGTCGAGTGCAGCGATGATTCACGTAATTGCGATCGCCGAACGGTCCCTTCCACGCCGCCGGACTGCGCTTAGAAAGCGACTCGAGGTCCTCGAGGGATCTCGTTATCGATAAGGTCATCCACCGATTCCGGATCCATCGTCGGCGAATGCAGCCGTCAGCACACAGAAAAAAAAATTAATATCAAATCAACAATTCATTGTTTCATATATAAGAATATAAAATCTTCTTGGAAGAATTTGATAATCTTGATCAGACATAATTTGCTTACATGAAGAAACAAAATTTCTTTATGTTAGCAAATTATGTCTCTTTGAGATTATAAATACTCCCAAGGAGATTTTATATTCTTGCTTATATATGAAACAATGAATTGTTGATTTGATACTCATTTTTTTCTGTGCACGCCCTCGAGGAAAATCCGCGGGATCGACGGTAATCGTCGTGGGTCTGCGAAAATTAGTTTGCCGCGAAATGAAGCGCGATGATCTATGAATCGAGCTATTCGGCTTTAAAAAAAGAAAAGAAAAAAAGTACGAAACGAAATGTTAATGGTAATGGCATCGAGTGTAAAAAAATCAGGAAATCGTTGGGATACGCGGCGAGGCGGTGAATGTATATAATTTAGTTCTCAGCAAATAAAGTGATTTAGGATAATAATTTGTCTGCGGTAGTGATGGTTTTCGATCCCGAGATCTACGAGTTAATGCCTGATCACGGGACTCCTCGGGGAGAAAATTTCGATACGTTACTACGAATCTTAGATTCGACGGGTAACGTAAATTCTCCGATCGCAAGAGACGTTTACATCACGAAAGTACTACGATTCTTGAAGGGAGGATGGAAACGGTTGGTCCCTCGGTTCCTTGGGGATTCATCGATCCCCAATCGCCGCGAAAAAGGTGAGTCTTTCGGGACGGATCGGTGCGGCCCTGACGTGACATATGCCACGGCGGTGAAAGGAAAGAAGAGACGAAGTAATGGTACGCGGCGTGTCGACGGCAAAAGGAGCAGCCGGGCACCTTCGACGAAGCCTTCGAGGCGGCGAGCTTTCTCTGCCCGCGGCCAAAGCGCGTCGCCGATCACCGCCACCGGTATTTCATGCACGCTGTTTCGCGCAGAATCGCTCGATCCTACCATGGGCTCCATCTCTTGCTGATCCAGCACATTGTGTGCCGTCGATCCTCGATCGTCGATCGCGACGATCGACCGAGGATCTATCTGCTCGCAATCCGAATATGTTATTTAATATGTTATTTAAAAACGTTCGATTCAAGAAGCAGCTTAATATAATTTTTATGAGATCTATCAACAGAATTAGTATTTGCAAGAATGGTGAAGAAATTAATTGGATGATTGCGAGTGATCATCTGAGCATGCTGCAAATAGCTGCTGCCCTCGCGGATCGTTCATCAAGCTCTCTCTCTCTCTCCGAAGCATCATCGATAATGACTTTATACCAATTTAGAAATTATTCAATTTGTGCGGTGATTAACACATTGAATAATAGTATTGGGTCATTAACTTTAAATAATCAGAGCTAACCGGTGTTATCAAATTAAATGCATAATCAATAATTCGTAAAAAATTATATTAAATAATATGTATAATTTAACTCGTATTTTAAAGAAAACGTGTGGTTTACCAAATAAACGAGCGATATGATGTTAAACTTGTAATCCAAAATTAAAATTAATAATCTATATATTTGTATTATTAAAAAGCAAAATGTTTCGACTTTACAAAATCCTCTTCAGTCGCAATATGCAAACACGTGTGTATGTCAAAGTTCTGTCCATAATTAATACTTTGTTTCTATTTTGAGAATTAATTAAATCCGAAGTTGATAAAATTGAAGTTTGTCAGTATATGCATATTTAAACCGTATAATTGAAGATGCAGTAAAAATGGTAATCGGAATAAATATTTTACTTTATTTTTTGGGGTTTTTCAAATATTAATCAAAATCTAAAGCTTTGTTTTTATTAAACTTGTTTTAAATTTTAAATAGTTGCTTTTTCATCTTTATCATTGTTAATATTATAAAAAAGGTAAATGTAAAATATTTTAAAATAAATTGATAGTAAATATAAAATTCCAACAAGAACCAAACAAGTCCAGAGCGTTTTTATTTTTCTCTTTTAAATATGTGTGAGCATCGACCACATACTCTTCTGAAGAATATATATGACTAAGAATTTTTCATTATTTTCTTTCTTTAACTAGGTAATTCTTTCTAATAAGTGCACTTTTCGTTGCACTCTATGATTATAAATCTGACTAGAAGATAGATTTTTCATTATTTTTGTTACTGACTAAGTCTTAGATAGCTAGACTTTCCATTTTTCGAGGTCTCTCTTGGATAAGAAATAATGCATCACTTTAGGAATTTTCCAAAAGATAAAAATGCGTCATAGCATGGCCCTATAAATAGGGACCTCTGGAACTGCAACGGCAGTTCCTGAACTCTCGTACTACTGTAAACCACGCATACATAACAAATAATTGTAATTTATTATTTAAATCAACGAATTTTACAAATAGGTCTTGAAAATATTAATCAAAGCTTACAGCTTTGTTGTTAAACCTATTATACGTCCGGAGAAAAATTATCATATTTATACAATGAACGGTTTGAAGATGAGAAGTTTTTTGTTTTCTGAAAATTTAACTTTTCGTTGGAAACCTTGAATTATATAATTAGATCCAGCACTTGTGTTGCATGTATTTCCGCTATATTTCTCGACTTTCATTGAGACCCGCATGGAGTTGATTCGTATGTTCTTACGTACGCACACCGGTTACGATACATAGACACGCGACGCACTGTCAAAGTCTGAATTAATCAAAGCGAGCACACGAAAATGCCAGACCGCGGTAAATGCGTGACGTCTCGTAACGTGCGATGCAACGAGACCTCATGAAACCTCAATTCCTCGCAGAACGCCAGCGAACAGCAAACCGCAATAATGCCATGAAATAAACGCAATGCGGTTTGATAATGTCGTCCCCGTATTCATCGATCGGTGGTCAGCACTAGCATAAAACATGAAAATTCGAGCAATGTCTGTATGCAATATACGGATATGAGATAATGTGTTATATAGAAATGTGTGTGTGTGTGTTAGTATCACCGATAGGAAATCGAGAGATTATGTTGCGATACGGTCTCGTTTTACACCTCCTTTCCACCCCCCTCTCCATCCCTTTCAATTTACACGCGTCGGTTTAATTAGGTATTTCAAGAGGCACCTTGAAATTCGTCCCTCGAAACCGGCGTCTTCAAGGCGAAACTATTTATATTTCCCACATTTTGAGACGGATGAAAATAGAAAGTCCTTTAGGAGCATTATGGAGCATTATGTTCTACTGAATATTCAGGAGCCCGCGCTCTGTTTCACGGGACGGGAGGGATTTCACGTGCACACCTTGCAGAGAATGCGCCGTTTAGTTCGTGCAGTTGACCGAATGGCCTCACTAAATCTTGCCGGCTAAGCGCAAAACTCCACTTGATCCTGTTCTCGCTTTAAACCGCATAAACGCTGCAATTTCTCTCTCTGTTGAGTATTCATCTCGAGGGCTTCATTGATCGCCGCGCTAGTTAAATTATTTAAACTGAGGCCTGAGATGATCTAATAGAAAAGAACGTTACTTTTTCGAAAAGAGACATTTGCATTTGGATCGTAAATGATAAATATATTTTGCACGTCGTAAAAGATAATAAAATCGCTGTGGATGAAATTATTAACGAGGCTCGCGAGATATCCGCGATCTACGTCACCATCGAAAATAAAATAAAGAGTTGTATGTAATCAACTGAAAGCGTTATATATTTATCTGTCGATGATCGATAGAACGTCACGATAAGCGATGCACAATGTCGCAAGCAGTGCATCCTCGAGATATTCATCTCTCTCTCGATCGCGAGACCTCGGCAATCGATCTTTACATCGTCTTGAGACTAAATGGGCTACTCGCCGGTACTCAATTTACCGGATACAGATCGGTCTCGGAGGAGTATTACGGCGCGTATCGATCACGTAATGCGCATTATGCGATTGGTCGTCCGCATGCGAGGCAATTTAAATATTACGCAACCCCGTCGAAAAAATCCGACCTTTTTCTTTCAGCGTTCATGCGTGATACCGTGTTATACCGTGCCGAAGATGCATTAACAACGATTTCCTTTGTGTTTAACGGCGTCAAACTCGAGTCGGTTGACGTTGTAACACGCGACGTGCGGGACACGTGTCGCGCGAAACTGCGTTGCAGTCGCATTGCGTAGCGCATCAGGATCCGCTTCGCCCTGTTTTGCCTGCACACACACGGACCGATCGAGCTGTCGGGACTCCGTAGGCGAAGGTATATCGATTTCAGCGGGGACGAACAGGAGTCGGAAGATCATCCTGCACACACGAGGCTTGCCAGCCGCCGGCGTTAGAAGCGGGACATTCAGGGGCGTAACACACGACCGGCGCTCACCCCCTGCGCGGCCGGTGGTGAGCGACCTTGACCTACGGGGTTCCTGCCGCGCC
>QKQZ01054847.1:0-12490 GCA_003595255.1 Solenopsis fugax | reverse complement strand
GGCTATGAATGTAGGAAACTACCTGAGTTGCATCGCCCGCGATGCTCTCCTTCGCTCTTGCTTGGAAATCACCCGTCTCGTCCTACAACGGCGCGGCGCGGCGCGGACCGTTATTCCGAACGAGCGACGGTTTCGTAAACGCGTGGGTAGCGAATCGACCGCTTTTAAACAACGTGGGCTAATACGTGCATAAATTAATGAATAATACAATATACGTATGTGCAACACGATCGAGAGCGTGAGACTATAATTCTGGAATGGTCTCGCCGATCGCGGAAGATAACGAGTAAATTTTCCGCGTGTCACGGATGCAAGCAGCGAAAACAGATCTTGAAAAAACTCTCTCGAGATTAAAGCCTGCAATGCGTGCCACGCAGATGCATCGCGATTGTATGGATAATAAACTCTTTCAATAAAAAATTAATACAGATGAAAAGTTGACGATAGCCACGCAGCCAAGGGGCTGTTCTCTCATCGCGAAATAAGATTCCGCGTGGATAGAAACGCGCGCTCGCACGCGCGAGCGAGAGCGAATGTTCGTCCAATATGGTACGTAATAAATAGCGTTTTTAGATATACGTAGCGTGCGGGTCTCCCGCGTTTTATTACCGGGAGGTGCAAGTCGTAAAGCTGCGCATAAAACAATCGATGAACTGATATTTTCGCGTTGGACTGGGGTACGCGCGCGATGGAACTGGAACGAAAAGGCACGAGAGAGAGAGAGAGAGAGTACGTCAAATTGGTTCGTTTCGTTTTTGTGAGTGGCACACACGGACTGTGATTTATTGTCACAAAATGCTCATTACTTGTTTGCGCTGGAATCGAAGTTCCCTGTTTCTCCCCCTTCTGTCCCCTCCCCGCCGCCCCCCTCGTCTCATTGTACGAAATGAAAAATATTACGATCACATTGTATATCACTTAAATGATTAATTAAAAATAACTAATAATAATTAATAGCAATTTAAGCTTTGGTCGCAGAATCGAACGGTCTCTTGGGTTCAATAATAATTCATAATTCAGAGTTTATAAAATAAATACGCGTTTATTAAAATTTTACATACATTTTACCTTGTATATAGGCCGCAAATTAATGAAATTGTTTTTATATCACGTATATATTTCAAATATCAGAAAAATACACTTTGAAAAGTCTCGGCAATCGTGAACGCATTAAATACTCACGATATTTTATAATTTGAAAAATTTTAAGGTAATAATACAAAAAATAAATTACATTATAATAATCGGCATCAATTTCTTTGAATTCCATTTTACGTCACAATTCGCAATTGAATTGTTAGAAAAAAGATAATAAATCAGTGATTGAAATATATGTTTAGTAAACCACACGTTTGCTGTGTGCTGTGTGATTCATTCATCACATCTTGTTATATAACAATCTCTCTCTCTCTCTCTCTCTCTCTCTCTCTCTCTTTCCCTCTCGCTCGCGAGGTGATGTTTTTCACTAGATTAAAAAAGCGCACCGTTATTAAAAACTGACTGGGACGCAGGATCATTGTTGGTTCACTTTTCTATCGGTCTATTTATCCATCTTTCTCTCTATTTCTCTTTCGTTGGAAGAGCAAGTCGGTGACGCGCGGAGCGGAGCGGCGTGAAGCGACCGACCGCACAGCGCTTTCTCGGAAGCGGCAGAGTACCAAGAATTTTTGAGGCGAGCCGAGAAGGGACAGAGAACATGGCCCGAACGAACGATGCCCGGAGGGTTTTAGGAGGCGTGGTACGTTGCAGTTGTCCGCGTGGGACAAAGAGTGGAAGAGGGAGAGACCGAGTTAAAATCTTTATTAACACCGGCCGCGTATATAGCCGGGGAAAAAATGTATCGCGGTCGATGGTTTTTCTTTTTTCTTCTTTTTTCTTTTCGACGCTGCGCGCTGACGTCACGAACGAAATCGAACGCGATCAATCTCGAACTC
Source organism: Solenopsis fugax (assembly GCA_003595255.1). Taxonomy (NCBI): domain Eukaryota; kingdom Metazoa; phylum Arthropoda; class Insecta; order Hymenoptera; family Formicidae; genus Solenopsis; species Solenopsis fugax. The sequence goes on along the minus strand of QKQZ01054847.1, from coordinate 10,556 downwards.
GCGCGATTAATACGCAAGCCGAAACTTTGCCTATCTCTCGTGCGATACATATTGTCTCAAAAAAAAGAATAAAACAAAGTAACGGAAAGTTATTTGCACGTCTAGACATGCGGATCGATTCTCCCGTGGCTTTTCTCGCGTGCAAATTATGGATTAGTACTTGTGTGTATAATATCAGTGTGTACTAGATAATTCGATAAATATATAGCGTATGAGTGACGTCTCTCGATGCGGCGCGCGGCTGGCGTAAACTTGGAGAAATTTACCCTCGGAGATTGTTTTCTCGGCGTGTAGTCGAACAGACACGATGGTCAATGGATCACGTTGCTTTCACGACTTTTTAATTTTTTAATATTATTCCGCTAACTCGCTGATCTTTAGATAAAAATCCTATTAAAGTAAGGTCAACTTGAAATTAAGTGAAGAATAACGTTTTTTTTAGTAATTTTCATCCCTGAAGCTTAATTCTCAAATAATCTCCTGGTTTCTACAGGCTGCAAACGAAGAATCGTAGAACCTGTAGCCTGTAGGTTTTTTTCGCTAGTGGAACTCGTCGTAATATTATACATATATTAACAAACTTGAGATTGCTTAGAAGCCGTGTACATTTTTCTTGCACTTATTTATTCCTTGTGTTTCTCCAACATGGTGTCTCATTGTTTGTTCACAGAAAAAAAATGAGTATCAAATCAACAATTCATTGTTTCATATATAAGCAAGAATACAAAATCTCATTGGAAGTATTTATAATCTCAAAGAGACATAATTTGCTAACATAAAGAAATTTTGTTTCTTCATGTAAGCAAATTCTGTCTGATCAAGATTATCAAATTTTTCCAAGAAGATTTTATATTCTTGCTTATACGTATATGAAACAATGAATCACTGATTTGATAATCATTTTTTTCTGTGTTGTCGGCCGTGAATCGCTGATTCATTGGCCATATATATATATTTTTTTTTGCAAGGTTTCAATGAAGATTTTCCTTCCTCTCTTTTTCCATTTCCATTCATCATCTTTTGTTCTCCCTTTCCTTTTCCTCTTTCTTCCTTTCTTCCTTTCTTCCTTTTTCGCTCCATCTATTTCTCGAAAAGTTGGCGCAGGAAGCAGGAATGCGTCGAGAATTCGTGCGAGACGTGCGAGAGCCGCGGCCGAATGTTAAAGGATAACGTAGGATGTGGCAGGAGCCGAGGAGCGGCAGCTGGGTTGTGTGATGGTATTACCCAATAACAAACGTCAAAAGCAAAGAAATGTACGTACACTCTCCCGCTGTCACTCCTGTGTCACTTTCTGTCTTTACCTGTCTTGATCCGACGCGAGGTAAGGCGCTAGTGACACGCGGAGTGCTACGGCTGCTACGTCGGGTCGCGAGAAGGGAGGAGACAAGGACGTATCGATAAGGCTAAAGAGGGATAGGGCTAAAGGGATAGGAAGAGGAGAGATGGAGCGAGACGGCTAGAACGGAAATAGGGAAGAGATAAGAAAAGATAGAGAGTGATAGAGGGAGACGGAGAGATAAAAAGTGAGACAAAGAGCGGGGCGAGACAGGAGGATATACAGAAAGAGAGAGAGAGAACAAGTACAAAGAAGGAGAAAGAGACAGGAAACGAAAGACTGGCTCTCTTTGTTCCTCTTTTTCGGTTCTTACCTTCTTGTTTCTCTGGACACGCGAAGCGGTTTTATAGAAACAAATGTGTATAGTTACGATTATAAAAAGATGATTACTGTGTGTTTCGGGCTGCGAAAAGCCAAGACATTAATCTTCGGCGGCTCGGCACCGAGTGTAGCCACCGATGGTAGCACTCGCAATTATCGATCATGCTAAGGGCACCCACAAAATCGATCATTTTATATGGAACGGTTGCAGAGAATTCGCGAAAGATTCGCACATTGCACTCGCGAGCGCGAGCGTTCCGCCCCGTTTTATTAAAGTAACGTAATCCACCGCTACGCGGTGGAGTAAAAATTATAGCCATTACCTGCATTATCGCGTATCGGGTTCCACGGGCCACGCCCGACCGCTTATTAACTTCATTAACTAATCAGGATTTCGAAAGGTGCGTGTGCGTGCGCGAAAGCGCGCGCGACCGCGACGACATTAACGTAACGTTACATATTACATATATCGGTAAATGCAACCGATTTTACGCATCTGCATGTAGAGATGGTATAGAGGTACTATCGATCTTTTCGGTTTCGTTACCCAAAAGCTGGAATTCAATATCAGGTTGCGCCAAAACTTGAACGTAATGAAGTATATTATTGAAAAATCAATAACTTTAGGCAGATATATCTACGAGGCAGTACAGGGAGCTCTAAAAAGATGTTCAAGATGTTAATATACAATGCACATTTTTGCGATGTGAAAATTAATATCATTACGTATACGTTATATTATGAACGAAGAGGATTAATAATAAATAATATTATATGGACGAAAATAATTAATACGGAATATCGCGAGATGGAATCTCAATGCTAGATTCTCGAACGAGTTTCGAGTTGATCTTTCATTAAAATTTGGTACGTCAGCGCTCGTTGCGACTTTCTCGACTTCCAATATTCAATATCCCGACGATTAAGCGTCAAATGAAATTTTCTGTTAAGGTAAAGCCGAAGTTAAGTCTACTTAAAATTAATCGAGTGCCAAGGTATTCTTATTTATCTTGTTACACTCGCGAAGCTTAATTTGCGAGAGTAATTTCAACATCGAATATATTTGTAATTAGGTTCGTTTGGAAATTTTCCGCTGAGAAGAAAGTCAGGCCCAAAACACTTATCGAGGGTGATGCAATATGGAATCTCAGAAAACATCCAAGTCTTGTGGATATCTAAAAGATATCTTATTAAAGATATTTTCAAGATACTTCTAGAAGATATCGAAAAGATATTTTAAAATATATTTTAAAATGTCTTTTAGATTTTTGAAAGATATCTTCAAGACATCTTCACAAATATCTGAAATGATGCAAAAGGTATCTTTTCAAAGGTTTTCGAAAATTGCATCTTGAGACATAGCAGGACATCTTTTAGAAATCTAAAAGACATCTCTTCATTTATATGGGATATATACATATATGTAATTGTACTCGAGTTAACTGACTGGTGTCAACTGAATATTCTCAGAGTAGATACACAAGATTTGTTGATTAAAAGCTAGATTTGACAAAATCGATTAAGCATAGATAACTCAAACGTATAGAGAGTAGATAACAGATATGCAGAGCATAGAATTTCTAAATATACGACTATCTATCTTGGGTCCCCAGTATCTTGAGAATTACTCGAGTAAATATTATATGAAACAGTGACGTTAGAGAAGCTTTGCATGCGAATATACACGGAGAAGTCAACGGCGGACTGACAATAAAAAGGATGCGCGGTCCGTATTGCCCTTGGACCCCAATAATTTAACAAGAGGGGCCGGGACCCTTCTAACGATAATTTCCTCTAGAAAGAGATCGGAGCTTTCTCGTGACGTAATCAAGTTATTTCGGAACAATGCACTGTGAATCAAAATGACAATCTAGATGAAAAAAGATGTGTTTTTTTTTCGAAGGTTAATATTTCTAAATGATTACATTTTTAAAGGAGATAGTGTTTATTTTCCAAGAAACATTTTTCTTGCAATCGCATTTGAAAGTACACTACAGCAATTGTCTGAATAGGCCTTATAAATCGCGAAGCATTAACTCAACGCTCTAGTAACACACGAATAACAACGGAATATTCCGTTCGACATGCAGGAACGGCAAAGCTTTGAGTTAGATAAGTAAAAAGATATATAATTTTTAACTGTATTAAGAACTCTCATAGATTTTCGATAATGTTACTGTGTTAACATTATCGATTCTTAATTATTTTTGTTAGAATTTATAATTTAGCAATACCTGCGAAAAATATGTTGTGAGATGCTGCTATAATTTTAATAGTATATCATTCGTTAATCATTTCTGTATTTTATTATCAAAAATTAGCTATCATTTCATAAATATAACACATGTTTTTTCAGATTTTTAAAATTTTCTTTTGTTTTGTTACAAATATGTTGAAAACAATTTAACGAAAAATATCACATGTTTTATTATAGAAACCAATATTTTTGTTGTAAACTTTCGTTGGACGTAGAAAGTGATAAATATATTTTATTGGTATCCTCACACATAATATAAATAATTTTTATATTTAAATGAGTTTACCATGATTTGACTTGACTCACAACGGATTGACTTTAATCAACCAATAAGTAGTGCATTCAATTGAATCCTGAAAATAATAAAAATCAAAAGAAAAGTGATATAACTTTGAAGTCTTCTTACAGTGCTTGTTGTATTCCAGACGGAAAGAAGTTAAATTTAATGGAGGAGCTTGGTTTAAATCGCTAAAAGATTATTTAAAAAATTTTTTTTGAAGAAACGCAATTGGATCTTTTTAAAAATTTTCATTTTAAATGTTTTGCAACATATTTTAAAAAGAAGAAAATCGTTTTGTTAAAAAATAATTGTTTTTATAGCGGCTATATATCTTGGTCTTGTCGCTGAAATTGTGAATTGATGAAAGTTGTAGCGCCTTTTGTATTAGTCTAAAAAAAAAACAAAAAAATTTATTTTCTATGAAATTATCTTGCAATGAATCTTTAAAAAAAGGTTAAAAATTAAGAAAATGACGTTTTGAAAAATGCGATTTTAATAAAAAAAATTTCATTTTATTTATGCAAGAAAAATTATATTAATTATTTTATTAAATTTAGGTTCATAACGAATCATTAATAAACGACATGTATGTATGCGCCGAGACAACTCGATTAATCGAATAATTTCCGAGTAATCTTTCCTACCAATTTTAAAAGGTTTTTTTTTTTTTAAAGAACGCGTTAAAAATTTTCCATATCAAAAAGTAAGAAAAACAAATAATTTTTGGAAACTTACCGCTAGTCTACTATTTCAGACCAGCAAATCTCCAGCTTCTCATAGAACTCGTTTTGTTCTTGTCTCCTATTCATTCAAGCCTCTTTAGTGCTGTTTAAGCCGCGGCCTCGTCATTCGCATTGTATACATCAGCAAAAAATTTGCATCGCTGTCCGATTTTGAGTTTCAGGTTTTCATTATTTTTAATATTGAATAATATTCTTCATTGAAAATGCCAGCTATATAGGCAGCAATTTCAATGATTTTTAGGCTGGAATTGAAATGTTTCGGAGCTAGACCTTGAAAAAAAAACTGATAGTGTTGAAATAAACTAACACATCAATACTGATATGTCAACTATTTACTAATCAATAACTAATAATACTGCCAGTATCATCAATTACTGATATAGTACAATCAGTTTTGAACATTTTATCAATTCCTTTTTTTCAAGGGAAATACTAAACGATGGAATTGAAGTTCTCGTTGGCATTTTGTGTAACCATCTTTCTAACAGATCTTTTTTTGATAGATCTTGATAAATTGTCAACAAATGCTTTGCAACATCTGGATGAAGTGCAAGCGGGTGGTCGACATTTGTATCCGTGGCCTGAGTGACACGATACTTGCACCAGTTGTTAGGTCCTAGTGAGCTGTTTTGTGCATTGGTTTCTTATTATAAGAGTATATAAATGAAAATATGTCGCCATTATAGCTTTTGCCTCGTCGATGGAATCAATATTTCTCCTGATCATTAATTTATAATATTTTTTTAATAAGAACATCAGTCATTTCTTTACCTTTTCCCTTTTTCTCCTGTTTTTTTGAAATTTCGAAATCGATTGTCCACTCGTCCAATACATGTCACAAACGACGAGAAAACATCTGCCTCTTATGTTACGATAAACCGAACCGAGCAAAGGGTCTTGGCGTTCGTCCTGCCGCGCGCTCTTATACCTGCGTGCAAGAAAGGACTGTAGGTTTCTTCACTAAAACTTCATGTTTCGTTCTGTAACTTTTGAAATATAGGCAGCAATTTCAATGATTTTTAGGCTGGAATTGAAATGTTTCGGAGCTAGTCCTTGAAAAAAAAAACTGATAGTGTTTAAACTAACACTATATATTTTTTATATAGACTACTATTGATTAAAGCAAAGAAAAGTTTGCAATTTTTTGAAGCAAGTAAACTTTGAAGCGATTAAAGCTTTCTCCTTTAGCTTATATACACGTATATATTTGTACGTATTTATTTTATATTTTGGAATACTTGGGAATATTTATTTTACGTCGCGATGTATCGGTGAATGTCTCGACGAGCTCGTCACGAAACTGGCAATTTATCACGTCGCTAGAGTATAATACGCGATTAATTAATATTTCATAAAAAAAAACATTTTTTAATCCTCGAAAGGTTAATACAATATGTACAGTTTTCAGTTTAAAACGTGTGGCTTGGTGTTTCTAAGAAAGAGTCGTTCCTAAGATTCAACGTATGCATATCATGAATGATAAAGTTATCACGACATTATCGCAAGTAACGCGTTTATCGGCACGGGCAAAGTTACTTCGAAGCTGAAACTGTATCCAAAATGTCGTCATCGCTTCGTGAATATTGAGATGCGTGAATAACAGACAGAACGTGTAAAAAAATATTACATAAAATAAATGATTTTCTTTACAGAGTGGTTAAAAAATTACCATGGAAAACACGCAAGTATATAATAGCAATAACATAATTTAATGATGACAAAGATGATTTTATCGGATATACCAATTTGAATTTAAAAGAGAAATCTTATAGTAAGCATACAGAGGAACACGCAAACAATACGTTGCATCGATTTAATTGTAAAATACGTTTATTTAAAGATATATGTATAAATAAAACGATCGAAGCTTCTCTTATTCTATAGTAAACTAATATAGGAAACATACGATATATTGCGTCAGTCTAACACGATTTGTTTACTATACATAGTAAACTGATAATTTCGGATATAATGGAAGTTAACGGATTCTGCAATTTTTGCCCAATTTTTCTCGAATAACCAAATAGAGCTGCAAAAATGATTTCCACGCAAATGTAATGGAGAACAATATTGCACGTACGCCGTAAAAAAAAATGCGCGTGTAAAAATACACAAGAATATCCCTTTAGGGAACAAGCGATTTAGATTGAATGTAAATAAAATCTATGCCATTTTTTGCACGACATTTGCTTTATTGCTAAACAATACCAGCTGTGTATGTGAAAAATATCCGTACGTGTAGTGTTCTGAAACTTATTATTTTTTTTCAATTGTATTTATCAATGGTATTTCTTTTTGTTTGAAGAAAATTCTTTTTATTTCTAGTTTTTTTAGCAGGTATTCTAAAACTTTACAGATTGGTTCAGGTATCACGTTTATGATGCTTACTAATAAATCCATGTCATGGAACACGATCTAGTAAATAAATTATCCATTTTAGAAAGTAGTGCCTCAACATTTTTGTTTCATTTAAAAATAGAAATAGACACAATATAATTCTAATCTTTTTAAAACTTTCATTAAAACATCTCTCGCTTTTTCTGTTTCTTATAGAAAAATTTTATGGGAAAAATTTTGGGATTTTGCTGAAATATCTAAAAGCTAGACCTAAAAATAATTTTGGTTGGACCATCGAAATAAGTAGGCACACAAGCATGACGAGCAATGATGGCAAAAAATGTTGACCATATTTCTTTCCATGTTATCTCTTAAAATTCCAAGCTGCAGATAAATAATTTTAAATGTCATTTTTATAATTTCTTCATGGTCACGAAATATTTTTCTTAAAATTCGTCTTTCTTTGTTCTTAATTTATATTTTCCTGCATGCTTATGTACATAATAATTATTATTCAATTTTTATTAATTCTGCATTCTTTATTTAAATGTAATTATATTTCGAACACCTAACGCTCGTGAAGTTACTTGTTTCAGAGCGCGAACGAATTAATCTATCTCTCTATCTTTCCTATACTATAGCTATCCATCTAGCTCCTCCGCACCAACAAGCTGGAACCGGAGGCTTTTCAAACGAACAAATAAATGTGCTTGCATAAAAGGCGAGCACGTACAGCGAAAACTCATTTTCGACATTTTCGGAATAGTCCTTTGTGGAATGAGCGATTCGATTTCAACGTAGTAGAAAAAGGCGCTCCTGCCGCTGCCGCCGCTGCCGCCGCTTCGGTGCATGCACGCTGGGTTCGTCCGTTATGGATCTTACGTCACTCGGACGCTCGCGCGCGCACGGCTCCCGACATCGGCCGGATACATTTCGTGGAATTCTCGTCGTTTCTCGGCTCTCGGCTCTCTCACTCTCGCACTCTCTATCTCTGCCTCTCTATCTCTATGTCTCTGTCTCTCTTTTTCTCTCTCCATTTATCCATCCCTCTCCATCTCTTTGTGCGTCTGTCTCTCGTTTCCATTAACTCCGCACAGCGTTAATATATACGTACTTATTGCTCGGTATACGGCAAGGAGGACACCAAAGCGCGAGAATAGCGTTTCGCCCTTGCGTTTCGACAGTTCGTCGTACGTACGTACGTATGTACGTATGTACGCGTGCACGTACTACGTGAAAACCGTACGTCGACGGGGGAAATGGGAAGGATACGCTAACCGTACGTAATAACGCCACGAAAGAGAGGATACACTGAAATACACTTGGCGAGACCGAAGACCGAAACACTGAGACACGCCGGAAGCAACGAGATGGTGCTTACCCCGATGTCGGACGGACGGTATATACACAGGGTTCCTCCGAGACGAGTGGAGGGTAATGCCGTCCTAGATGCCTTAAAAACAAGGATTGCGAGATAAACATGGTCGCGAGAGCGATATAAAGTATTAAGCTCGGGATTAAAACCTCGTGCACAAATGGAGGGATATTGATATTAGGAATAGGAATTAAAGAATTTTAGGCCTTGTGCACAACAGAGAAATATTAGATATTAGGAATAGGAATTAAAATTTTAGAATCGGTTTGTTCAATGGACACTATATAATAAGTTGCGTTGTATCTTGTGTATGGCACATTCATGTCTTGCGTTTCATTCGTATCCATTGTGTATTACGTTTAATATTCATTAAGAAAACTGATTCTAAAATTTTAATTCCTATTCCTAATATCTAATATTTCTCTATTGTGCGCAGGATCTTAGTTTCTTTAATGAAAAATACAACTGGGGTAAGACTGCAATGTGTATAATATAATTAAAATTAAGTAAAGGCTGGTAATGATCATAGCAGGATCTTATGTGTCTTATGTGATTTTATATATATTTTTAATAATATTTCTTATGTGATTTTATATATATTTTTTAATTCTTTGAACTGGGTGCCATTTTACTTTTGGTCTTGAACGCAACTTTTAAATTGAACCAGAATAGTAATATCACAATATTAGGGTAACTCCCTAAAGTATACATGTCACACCCAACTAAAATTTAATTTACCAAGTATTTTACTATGTTTACTATGTTTAAAGAAAATAAAATATATCAATAAAAAAACTTCAGTGTCAACTACTAAAAAAAATTAGAAATACGAAATATTTATTTTCTTATATTTGTAAAAAAAAATTTTAGAAAACCCTTGCATTTTTGCCATATATCCCGTAGGGGATGTATAGCCACTTATGTGATATTACTATTCTGGTTCAATTTAAAAGCTGTGTTCAAAATTTAAAGTAACGGCACGCAGTTCAATGAATCAGAAAATGTATATAAAATCACATAAGAAATATTTTGGGAACACTAAAATCCTGCTGTCACCGTTGTTAGCCTTCTTTCGATTTTAATTAATTATATTTCCTCAATGAATATTAAACGCACGATGGACATAAATAAGATATGACATAAATGTGCAGGGCTGGACGAAAAGTGTCTCCAATACAAAATATAAAATATTGTTAATCTTAGTATTTGAATTATAAAATATAGAATTCTGCAATCTTTTAATTTGAAGTACAAAATACAATTTATACTTTGTATTTCAAATCAAAATTGTTAATATTTTGTATTTTGTATTTGAAATACTTGTCTTGTAAATGTATTATACGAAACACAACATAATTTATTATTTATCTATAGTGTTTATTGAGAAAACTGATTCTAAAACTTAAATTCCTGTTCCTAGTATCTAATATTCCTACTCATGGTGTGCAGAGCCTAAAAATGTATCTTAGGCTTATATTTAAAGCAAGTTTCTACATATCAGATTTAATAATTGCGAATTTAAACAACTGCAAAATCTCTCCCTCTTCTCTTGCCTATGACCTATGACAATCACATTACTCGTTTTGACGAAACAAGATCCGTTTGTCAACGCCGTTACATATCCCGCGTAATGGGACTTCCGACGAAATATTCTCCGTGGAAGCACATCATTCCCCTCCTCCCCCTCCTCTCTTCCCACTCGCCGCAAATTATCTAGGGATCCATCATCGAGATCTCGTTTGCGGCGGTGGTGAGACACCTTCCTCGCGTGGAAACCGCTTCTTTCGACTGGAATGGCGCGGTCCTCCGGTAGAGAAGTGGCAGCTCGCGCGAATTTCCGGAGAGTCACGCTCGATACGCACAGTACCAATAATAGTCTACTTTTGACGTGTACTTTCCAAATTGCT
>QKQZ01054844.1:0-22240 GCA_003595255.1 Solenopsis fugax | reverse complement strand
GAAAATAGATTACAATCATAATCTGCACGTTCGTGCACCAAAAAGTCGCAGACTTTTCTGCAAACAAAAATATATTTATGTTACAGATAATGAGTATGGCAATATCAAATTCTTTAATATTGCATACAATCGCTGATAGAGATGAATAGAGGTGAATTTAAATATTGTCTGATAACAGTAATAATTAAAATAAAATGTATTGTAATTGACGATATATTGCACATAATAAAAGATAGCTATTTTCACACAAATAATTCTCTTTTACTAAATATTTAAAAATCACGTTGCTCATGCGAGATTATGATGAAAGCTTATTTATACTTGGGCTTTCTTAATAAGATGGCGACACCCCAACAGATAACTTGCGTAATTAATATTAATATAAATATAAATACAGAATGAGAGAGACGATTGTTCGAATATCAGGAAAATCCGAATTGAAAGGTAATCTAACAAGGATTAATAACGAATTCGGTTGAACGCACTAGTGCGCACTGATACGCATTTAAGCAGTCGTATATAAATTGATATGTTTAATAAAGATGTGTATTTAATAAATATATAAACAAATAAGAAAATGTGTGATTAAAAAAAATCGTAAAATTTTCAACATATTTTACTGTAATATTTGATAAATATATTTTATCGAGACATTTGCATTTTACTTTTACATTTAGATTAAATCAGTGTACAACTTTAATATTCACTGGTGCACACTAGTGCGGTTCAAATTCGCTATAATTTTTTTTTATACATGGAGATGACGCAAAATATATAGATATGTTATTTATAATTTATCATCTCTTCCATACTTGAATTATATCTTTAAAAACTTTTATCTATTAATTTACTGCAAAATATCAAGATTATTTTCATAAATATTAAATAATTTTAATTTAGGTTTAACAATCTCTGTAATTTTTTCTGATATAATTAGATAAAACTACAGAGACGTGGATATTGATATTAATATATGTTACTAACAATCGACTGCTCGAGTGTCCAGCAACTCCGCCGATATTTTTACTACTATAATTTTACAAAAGAAATTAATTTTAGCATCTTTTATTATTTAAATGTTTAAAAGAGATTATTGAATACTGAAGTATATCCGCTTTAGATAGATCCGTTTAATAAATCTCCATTGTACAATATATACGCCAGGTTCCTGTTCATTCTTAGAAGTCGCCTCCCATTGTTCCATCACGCAGTATCTAATTAAAGATGTGGAATGTACGGAGAGAGGGAGAAATACGACTGGAAGGGATTCCCAAGCACAGAGTGGGGATACCGTCCACAAAGAGAGAGGAGATGCCATCCACCTACAACCGTATAAGAAGCCCGCGCTTCTACCAGGAGATCATGAGAAACGTGTTGGCTGCGGTCTACTAACTCTTTCGCATGCTATCTTATCACGGTAGCTACGTGTCCTGACGAGGCAGCTTGGATTCCGCGAGTGGACTCGCCGCGGCAGCTCGCTTCCTGCTGCATCATGCATGCCTGGCATCCAAAAGTTGAGATTAGAATGCACGTGGTCACCCTTCTGGAATCTGGTCGTTCTATAGTGACGAAGATGACGGAACGATCGCCTCTGTAGCTATCGTAGACGTGCTGTTCTCGAACGTAGGTGGATACGGCTGCTCGCAGTCAGACACGATCAGATGCTAGACTCTACCTACCGTTCGTCAGCTTCCGACAGGTAGCCAATACTTGTGTTGAGATTCATGAATTTTAATAATAATAATAATAATAATAATAATGATATCCGTGTAATCAATAACAAATAGCAAAAGAAATGCATTTGCATATTTTATATACATAAGATAAAGAAGATAAAAGAATAAAATGATAAGAAAATAATAAAATAATAATATAATAAAAAATATAGATACAACATAAGATAAAATAAGGAAAACATAGGAAAATCGAAGAACAGGATTTTATATTCTTTATTATTAAATACATATATTTTCCTTAAATGACCCAGAGAAAGAGAGAGTGAGAAAGATAGACGAAGAGAGAAAGAACTATAAAATGATAAATAATAAAATAACAAAAATATACGTATAAAATAGTAAGAAAATAATATAAGATGAAATATAAGACGAAAAAATAATATAAATTGAAAATGAAAGAAAATAAAGAAACAAAAGCAATGAACTGATGATTGATTAATAATAAATGTAAATTTAATACAAGACCTCGCGTCTTGTCACACGTAACAATATATTTGCGACTAGATTCGCGGCTAGGCGTTTTTCACGATTCTTGGCCCGGCATGATCCCCTGATCGTATATCCGCGAGTCGCGAAGTCCTTGCGGCGACATTACGCGTAGGTCCGCGGTCTGTGGCGTTGTCGTTAGCCGTCGAAGGTGGGCATCGAAAAAGGCGAGTGCTGGTCTTTCGTCGCGCGATTACGTCTCGATGCACACGTACGTATCGTTAACACTCGCCAAGACTCCTCACCTGCCCATCAAAAGACGTAAAGTCAGCCGCATTGACCAACCGCCGAACCGGGGAGCACGTGATCGAGGAGGTTGATCGCGCGACGCGGGACTGCGAACCTGCCCGGCTGGTCACGTGACACAGGGTGAATGACCTAGAATCGACGGCGGCGACACGCTCACCAACCGGCACCGCCGCGCTCGCATGTTCTCTTCGTCGTTACTTGGCGAAATGTGGACGCCTTTCGGGAACTGTTTTTCTTGGCACCCTGAAGTGTATGCCGGGTGCCACCGATTGTCCAAGTCCGTAAGGGCGTATGGCAATGGGGAAACACGTGGAACCTTGACGAAGCTTACAACGCTTGCTGTATAATGCTCCAATATAAGCGCTCGCAGATAAAGCCGGTGCCTGCAAGTCTCTGAAATGTCGCTTTCCCAGCTGAAGCTAATAGCGTTAAAGCAACATTGTTTCTCAAAACTAATTGTAAGTTATAAACTTTTGTTCTTGAAATAGAGAATTATGATTTTCACTGATTTTCGAAATTGAATATATATCTCAACTTGTTTAACAATTTTTAATCTCAGAAAGTATGTTTATTACACAAGAATAATCAATAAAATGTTTCAATTTCATTTTTTGCTTTATGATTCGAGTTAAGAACAATAAAAAAAAAATGTTTTGATATACTTTTGATAACATTTTGAATGCTTAAAACATTTTAAATACCTGGAGCTACAAATATATAAAAGCATTTTTTCCCTAATCTTCTTCGTCGCTGATTATTACGCGAGATAATGTGGGTCGCTCGGCTCGCACGTTGGGCAATGATTCTTCATTATCGCTAATTATTACGGGAGCGCCATTTGCCCTGGTATAATCACTTCTAGACTCTACTTCGTCGTCGCTATCGAGTAGCCGACGTTTCTTAGTGGACGGTTTATCCGTATCAGATGAAGAATCAGATCTATCCCTCTTTATGCTATCTGTAAAATTTAAGTAAATTTATGGTTAACGCGTGACGAATAAAAAGGATCAATCGATCCCTATTTTTTATCAACATTACTGACCGTTCTTATCATCGATATCCCTTTCAATTTCCGATTCAGAGGAACTGTCGAGCATCCTTACTCGGTTTCTCACGTTGCTCGTGTTTCCTGAAATTTTATATTGTTGCAAACGTTATTATTAAGGTCAAAAAATTTAAACCGATAAATTTGTCGGTAAACTTGCGATAAAGGAACAGTTTGCTAGCTCGAATAACAGAGGGCGAGAAAATGTTATTCTGCGTCCCTCGTTCCATTACAGTAGCTGAATTAATTAATAAGCGATTAATGGTACCTTTATTCGTTTTTACTGCGATTTCCGCTTCATCATTCCTTTCTATAACTTCCGCTTCATCACTCTCATCGTCTAATATCGATAATGTTTTGGATTTTTGTGATGATGAGACTTTACTGGATTCTGATTGTTCAAGGGTGCCAGAAGTCGAGGGTTCCGGTTCTAAAAATAATTATATATATAATTTCTCTACATATGCATGAGAATAAGAAGGCGCATAATAAATCTCAATTTAAAAAGACAAAATTATTTGACATCAATCAAACCACCGAGGCACTAGGAAATATATTTATCGCAATAACCGATGATGTGACATAAGTGTCAATTTTAGCCAACGCGTAAATACAATACAATATCCTAACAAAAAATATAACTGCACTGACCTCTGGGTGCGAAAAACTTTTTAACATTTTCAAACACATCATCATCCTCACTCTCGTCGTCCATCCTTTCATCTGTATCGGAATCTTTATGTGTTTCTGAAATACATTCCCGTAAATGAGAGAGAAATCGTTATCTAAATATTATATCCATACTTGCTAATTCATTTACCCTCGACAACAAATTCGCCGGCTAAAGCGTCTCCGATGAGCTTGTGGCGTTTCTGGAGCGTGGCTGTAAGCATATTCGCCGGAATACGCCAATAAGATTCCTGGGCATCAGCCGGTGGCACAAATCCCATGGCGCGAAGGAGCTTTTGAAAACTCGGTGAATCCATCGCAACAGACGAGTAATCTGTCAGCGGCACCAAGGGTATGCCCTCGGAGCTCTCCTCGTCACGATCGTCCACAGCGTCTTGCAGGGATTCCATGAGCCATTCCAATGCCTCTCTCATGTCTGATTTAACGACGGATTTTTTTTTCCCCGAGAGATTTCCCAAATTAATAAATTTTCTTTACGTTAATGAGTCAGCTTTGCCAATTAGGATTAATTACTAATTTGTTAGTCCTAACTGTGATCGAATGATATCTCGAGAGAGAACGAAATAGTTAGCAATTTTCTTAAATTTTATAAACATTGTAAATCATTATATTATTTGCGTATTATTCAGAGCGGATGGATAGCGTATAACTGGATTGATAAATTTCCCCTAAAATAATTTTTTTTTGCAGTCTACGCAAAAAAATAACTTTTTTTTGCAGTCTACGCGAAACCCGCAACGTGACATACTCCAAACAGTGACTTGAGAAGCCGTTTTTCTGACAAGTCATCTCTTTTTTCCGCGTAATGGCTTCTGCAAATCATCGCCGTCCTCCCTTTTCGCCGGCAAGGAGAACATTTATCCTGCGTGAAGGAAACGAGGGATACGTTGCACGCGCCGTTCTCTCGCGACAAGTGCGCTCTCATTAATCACAAAAACGCGGATGCAACGTCGAGAGGGACGCGAGAGGGCAACGATACTCACCTCTGTCGATGACGTCCTTCAAGAGACCGGATAATTGTGCATCCGTGTAAACGATCGTCGGTAGCTTCCTGTTCCATTGCTTCTTTTTCGACGGCGCCTCGCTCCGGCGAGGTGCGCCGCCGCGCTTCGAGGATTTTCGAGTTTCTTCA
Organism: Solenopsis fugax; assembly: GCA_003595255.1. Taxonomy (NCBI): domain Eukaryota; kingdom Metazoa; phylum Arthropoda; class Insecta; order Hymenoptera; family Formicidae; genus Solenopsis; species Solenopsis fugax. The sequence continues at coordinate 16,902 of QKQZ01054844.1, read as the reverse complement.
CCGTCTTCGTCGTCGGTGGCTGAACTTTCGTTCCCGTCAGAATTACTGGCAGCTTGCGTTTCCCACGACGATTTACCTTTGCGCACAATGCATGGAAACGATGTGAACCTTTCTCGAGCGAGCGTTCATCAGCGTGTGTAAAGCGCACCGTGTGCGTTGTCGCGCGTCTATGTGTACGCGAGATATTTCACGTAACATTAAATAAATCTCGTATATGATATATTATTATAAGACGTATAAATTCAATGTTACACATTGAATTTAAATTTTCTTTTTTTTTTCAATTCCGCAAAAGTATGAATTTGAAATATAATCCCGGAAGACCTAAATTTATGTTCGTCTTGAATCTATATCGTGCGTATCGTGTGTCATTCTCTTTAAAAAATAAAGTTAATTTTAAGATCTAATTTTATAACCGATTGAAAAAGAAAAATAATTTTCGCATTGTAATGTAAATGATTTATGTTCCAGTGTTTACCTGTCTACACAGATATCATGTCTTGCTCGACATTTCCCTCTTCTCAGCGAGAACATGTTATTAGATTTGTGACATAAATCTTTGTGGACTCAGAATATTAATTACGTATACTCTCTTACGAAAAACAATTGCATTTTCTGCAACACAGGTCCCATATGGGACAGCGAGATTGCATCAAAACACGACATTGAGGGAAAATGTTATTTCAAAGACACATAAGGTGAGCCAACTCCTCGGCAATGCTTCATCTCGCAGCTGTATATCTATGATATGAGCTATCTCAATGCATTGAATACAAATAAGGGGCAAGAGAGAGGAAAACAATATCCATGATAAATATGAAATTCCTTCCGGCACTATAATAGGAGGCTAAGGCGAGTGATATTGGTCCAAGAACGGCGAAAGTGCGGCTGGAATTCGCAGCCGATATTAAATAACAAGATTGATATTCCGTGATGATATCGTTATAAACATCAAATATGGGCAATGAAAATAAAAGGGGCGCGTAAATATTATTTCGAGTGTTGAAAAAATTAAATTGGAACACAAATTTGCTTGACGAGTTGTCGGCATATCGCGTTCGGGATATTAAAAAAACGAGATGTAAAAATATGTTCGATTTTTATATCTAACCATATTTGATAAAAATTGAATAACGTGTAACACATTGAATGTTTGCTGTGATTTATTATTTGCAATTTTGTATCTTATAATTTGTTATCGCAGCTATTTTCTGTTTCGTGACAGCGAAAATATATTCTCAATTCAGTAAAAAAATATTCAAGATTATTTGTTAATTCTGAAATATTAGAAATTGCGTAAAAAAAAACGTTACTTTAACTATAGATAAATGGAATGTTTTGATTAAAGAGAATGTTTTGAAGATTGATTGTATTATCCGTTACATAGTTGTGGAATACCACATGATATAAATGCTTAGCAGTTCAATAAGTTTAGATTCATCGGAATAGTACTCAGTTAACAACGCATTCCGATTCTATAATAACTTCTATTGCATAAATTGCCGCATAACCCGTTCAACAAAGTATCTTGATTAATTTAAAATATATAATACGCAATATTGTTAATTTAAAATATATAATACACAAAATATGATTTTAAAAATAAACTGGCTAAGACACCCTTCCCGGATAATTGGGGGATCCAGGTTCAATCGAGGTAATATTTTACGCAACAAATTTTTCATTTTCTTCGGGGTTGGGAGATTAAAGATGCAAGTTAGCAAGGTATTATTAAATTAATTTTCAATTTAATTTAATAATACCGATGCTAACTTGCATCTTGTTTCATTTTCAAGAGCTGCGTTTGAAACTGAAAGTAACGCAGTTCGATATGAATTAAAATATATGAAATATTATTTCAGCACCAATGTCTTGCTATGACCGTCCTGATCCATCTTTTAATTTATTTTTAAAATTACATAATATCTGTAATTGGATATCTGAATTTATTAATGAACATTCCTTATCCACAGTTGAAACAGTTCATGTTAAAATCAATATTTTAGGAAATATTAATTAAGCCTGTGCAGTTTAACATTTCCTCATCCCCGTATAGTGCCGGAATCAAAAATTAGAACAATTCGCGTATGTGGAGGTAAAAATTCTCGCGGAATCGCACTCGCTTCACTCGCGAGTATAATAAAGGAAGAAAACAGAAACGATCTTGCAAACATACGAGCGGACTTGTCTCCTGGTAATATCGACGAAAGGTTTTTTTTTCCTCTCTCCGGTCCGTAAGAAATCGGGATAAGAGAGCGAAAAGAATCCTGTACAAATTGATCTTTATCCCTTCTCGCTTCCTCCTTGGCGCTCTCTCTCTCTATCTCCACGTCGTTTCGCTTTCCCCGTTGAAAGCGAGTCGCTCTATGCAGTCGCCGGCAATCGCGTTACTAGAAGACTGATCGAATGGGAATAGTCGCGGAATCGGAGGATAGTAAGAAAGACAGATGCGAATGGAATGGGATGGGATTGGCCGGAACAAGGGATGCTCCAGACCGGATCGTGATGAGAGAAGAAGAACGAATAGGTATGCTCACCCTGGTTGCTTTTTCTGGACCGCTTTTTGCGCAGCTCCCTGCGATCCTGCGCCAATCCTAATTCCAGAAGCTTCTCCTTGATCTTCGGCTTCGGCCGCTTTATTTTAAGACCGGTGAAAATCAAATCTACTGGATCTGTTGGGAACATAGCGTAGTTTCGATTTTTATAGCGTCATTGGAAAACTGCAGGGCGCAAACGATAGGGGAGGCTTTCGTGGAAGAATCGCGCGCGAGGGAAGATCGGAGACGACTGTCGGAGATTTTGAAGGGATTTAAAGTTAAATCAATTAGAGCTTGCGAGGGGGACACAGGGCGGGCTTTATTTAAAGGGGCGGACTTTATTTCACGTCGACGAAATGTATTTATAAGTCAATTGAACGTCGCTCTTTATAGACTTATTAATTTAACTTCTCGAAAGATTATAAGGCACTTTATTACGTATAAACGCGATTCCGATATTAAGCGTAAACTCGTATTCGAGAGATTTGTTATGGGACGAATTTAATTTGGAAAAGAATTATCTATCTTGCGACGTGACATTTTTGCAGATACTTTTGTCTGCCCATTGGGAGTTCTAAGGTTAACAACCGCGGAGTAAGAACATGGCAGAATAAAACACTTTGCGGACATTTTTGAAGGGGAGGCGAAGAAAAATGCCCTTGACATTTCGTGGACATCTAAGAATTACGCTTGGCGTGGGAAGCGACTTCGGAGATTAAAAGTTATGGAGAGCGGCGGATTCGTATGAAAATGAAACAAGTTTTACAAGACTTCTCTGAAAATGTCTCTGTCAGGAAGGATATTATTCTTCGTTCGTCCCAGCGGATTCGAAATTATTACTACAAGCAGCCAAGCGTGTCCGATGTTCGGAGCTTAATTAAATCCTAGGAATCGTTCCGGTGTTAACGAATTCTCGCACGAATTTCGCATTCGCGAAATATTTCAACAGTTTCGGAACGCGAATAACCGGTTAGAATTAACGCTGAAATTTACGACGAATTTCTATCGCGAAATTTATATCGGGAATTGGGTTAAGGCCATTTTTGGCACGTATGATTCGTAGATGCATTACAAATTACGATAAAAGGCAATTACTACAATATGCTGCCGGAGCGAATAATTTACTGCTACCGAGTTGTAAACTTCATTTCTTTATTTCCTCGTGATTAATAATTGAAACTAATTTTCATAATAATTTTATGGCATTAAAAATTAACGGACAGAAATGCGAACAAATGAGAAATTACAAAGTTAAAATACTTTTGGAAAATAGGAAAGAAATTGGGGAAATATAATGAAAAATTAGCTTGAAGAAAATAAATTAAAAAAAATTACCATCATCGTCCTTGAACTGTGTCCAAAGTTCTGTAAGTTGGGCGATTTCTTCCTCAGACCACTCCTTAGGTAATCTCTTTTGTACTTCAGCTCGCACGCCCTAATTAATTACGAGATTTAAGAAAATGGGTCAGACCATCGCGCATCGTTCGTGTGATGGAAAGAGATTAAAATATTCTTAATCCATTGAAAATTGGTGTAATATTATTACGGATATAATGTACGGTTACGATAATTGTTCGACTTTTCCAAGATAATCAGTTACGTGAGCAAGCCAATATGTACAAAACATACTAAAGTTATATTTTATATCTAACATCTAAAAATTTTGTCAAGCGCACCAAAGGACCTAGCTTGACGTAAGATAATTTTGAATATTTAAAAACTTTTCATTGAGTTTGAATATTATTTAAATAGCGATGCCATTATATATAATTTTTTAATAAAATTTAAACAGACATAAATAGAATTTAAATAAAATGTGAAATAAACATAAATGATCTTTACAATGAAAAACACAACTCTATCTTCTTACGAAGAATAATCGACTGTCACTTTTCTTACTGCTGAAGTTTTTTATGTGTCACGGCTCTACCACATAAGAAATAATTTTTTAAAAATTATTTCTTAAAGTGCACGCATTTGACTATAAAGAAATGTTAGAAAAATATAACATTAAAAAAGTTATAAGTACTCTTTAGAATAACAGCATTTAAGAAAATTGTGAGCAAATTTCTAATTCCAGACTTTTTCATATCTTTTCCTATACTTTTCCAGGTTTTCCTTGATCGATTTAGATTTTCATTACTTTTACCGATTTTTCAGGTCTGTAACCCTGAATCTATAAAACTTCTAGTTGCAGCAATACACGGCACCACCAACAGATAAACGCGGAGCAGTCCTATTACTTGTAATTAAAAAACCACACACAATAGGAAAGACGCAGCATTATGAGATTTTTCTCGCCGGTCCCTAGTAAGTCGAAGTAATATTTTTCGCAATAATTTCTTTACAGTTTTTCGGGATTAGAGGAGATAGAAGAGATGCGGTTAAACATCAAAAAATAATTAAATTGTTTAGCAATTTAATTCCGTGATATTATATTCAGAGTTTTTCTTAAAAAGCTGTGTTTTAAGTCCGGAAAAACAATTCGGTGCGTAGTTTGGCGAATCTTGTAAAGGTTTATAAATTCATTTAGAAAATTATTGAGCATTAAGAACTGCTTTTGACCGGTATTGCCATTTTTCGTTAATTTAAATAAGTGATGTATTTTAATAGTAGTACAACTTTAGTTCTATAAAATTAATTCAAAAACTTAATACTTTCTTATATATGCCAATATGTATTAATATAATAACATCTTGAAATATTACCAAAAACTCTAAAACTTGTATTTCCCCCACGTTAATTAATCGCCACATACAGATTCTAAATAAATTTAATATCTTTATCAAGAAATTCAGATATATTTAACAAGAAAGAATTAATCATTTGATAAATCCTACAAAAATTTTGATTTGTTCATTTTCTAACAGAAACTCTGGAAAAAATCTGGTTGCATTATATTCTGATAAATTTAACCATATGTATTTCAACAGTATGTCTCTTGGAACAGTGTAATAAGGATTTAATAACTCAAAACTTGATAAAAACCTGATACCCAGATGAAGACTGACTACTGTTCTGCGTTACATAACTGATCAGGTCCCGATAAACTTATCTTAACAGGATCTGATAATGAAACAAGATCAATCCGATTCTCATAGAAAAAAAAGATATGTTAAAACAATTATAACTTCACTCATTCTGCAAAGCTGTAGCCGTAATATATGGACAGCTAGTTTTTTATATTAAAGTAGAAAAGTTTTACAGTTATATAAAATTAGTAATTATAATTAATCATATTTCTTATAATAGCACAACAAATTTGTTAATACATCAAGACATTTTTCTGCGAAAATCAACCAAATATGTAGATTAAAATTGCTAACAAAATATACTAGTTAAGATACTGTTGCTTATTGTAATGAACAAAACTTATTACATTAATCATTTTTATTGTAGCATATTAATAATTGCTTTAAGATATAATTTCTTTGTTGAACTATTAAAGTTTTCTAGTTATAATTATTGAACTCACACAGCAAACTGTAACTTTGCTGAATCGCTCAATATAGGACCATTGAAAAAATTTTTAGTCGTGATTGATTCAGCGATAATCAGATAGTCAAATAATCAAAGTCCTTGATATCGGATGAATATCGATATCTTTGTAAATTTACATATATATATATATATATATATATAAATTAGCACTCGGTTATTCAATCCTTATAATCTTCTCGGCAAGTACTTTGCGTGCGCATAATCTCGAGGCTTGATGAAACAAAGCGTACCGCATAATCTCGGGTGAAGCTTCTAAGTCAGTAGGCGTATTTAAAAAGAAGAAGCTGGGTCGCTCGTTTTCCAGCGATTACGCTCCACCCTCAACGAAACGAGGCCCCTAAATGGCCGTCGGAGCAATATCGTGCGACTTCCACCGACTAAATGAATGTCAAATGAATACTCGGTCGTAGTCTCTGCCTCGACCAGTACTCTCTTCGCTCAAAGAGACGAAATGTACTCACGCATGAAATTATTTAAATGGAACGCTTCCGCGACTAAGCCTTTCCACCAGAAGGTCTCGCGAAGGAATCGATAGTACGTCGCAGGAAACGTTTCCGCCGACGTAGCCACCCTCCTTTCGCCGGTGACTGCGCGCTTGTGATTAATAGCGAATTAAGATCGGAGGGGAAACAAATATATTTTTTTTCCTCTCCCCGATCGCGACTGGTTAATGTCGAGAAACATTATCGAAAAATTAATCATACCCCGATTTTTTTGTCGACGAAACAATTACGCGGGGCAAATATGCTTCGCTTAAACGAAACTTCAGCAAACGATTGAGTGGCATGTATTTTGAATAAAGATCGCAAACGATCAATGTTTTAAAAATAATTATTGTGAACTGCTGGCGTCAGAAACGCTGACGTTTTCGGAAGGAACAAAAAATTTTTTTTTGCTGATTCTCCAATGTCGCGTTCCATCCGCAAGAGCAGCGGAATAAGATCCGGTATTTGTATTGTGTATTGCATCGCTTATCCTCCGCTACGCTTTTTTCCCTTGTTAGGAGCTTCCCTACAAACTCAATTAATTTCAAGTTTTAAATAAGCCGGTAACTAGTTAGTAACTCCTCTGCCGCAATAAGAAGCTTGATTAACGCATTCCCATGCTTTATCACCGTATTGCAGCGTGTATATTCAGAAGAAAAGAGTTATAACGAAAGGGAAAAAGGAACGCTTCCAAGCTTAGCAAGATTAATATACTTCTCGGAACGTTTCTTTAGAAAATGTTAATGATTCAAGAAAAAAAATAACGTAGCATTAGTTCCGAGGTAAATTAATGTCAAATATGCTTGAGAATGCATAATCCTGTTGCAGTGAGCTTATGCTGAAATATTTGTGAATTAAGTATTTCAATTCGCTTCCGCTGTCGAAGCGCAAGTTATAGAATATCCACTCATAACACGCGCATTTACAGTTCGACAAACATAACAAAGCGCTTGGGTCACGTTCCTCCCTTCATGGTTCTCGTAGCCCGAAGGGTGATGCAAATGTTTATACGTATGTCGTAAGGCAGAAGGCAAACAAAACGATAGCTTTTCTCAAGGAACCGCCGCGCCGCGCCGGTTTTAGGGCCGCCAGCGTTGACGAGGGAGTCGTACACAGGATATTTCCCATGCGCGGGGAAAGCGAGACTGTCGGCTGGTACAAGGAACACGCAGCTCGCCTCGGAAACCTCACGCAACGGTGGAAGGAAGAGAAACGAGGAAACGAGGGTGGAAAGCCTCACTCCGTCGAGAGACGGTATTGTCTCCGGAGAATTTACAGTTTCTGCAGCAATTCTCGGCTCCATTTTTTGCATATGCTCATCCCGTCGGAACGGAGGTAGTAGTCTAGAAACTTATTTTCGAGGCCGGGCGAAACCGGCCCCTCTTTGCCCTTCCAAGATTCTCGTAAATCATTGATCTTGTCAGACGAAGCACAACGGGGATTGCCGCGGGGTATATGGATGGACCGTTACATTTTTAGAGCGAAGGTACAGAAATTTGTATGCTAAATCTTTTGAGGCTATTTCTTCACGCAAGAAATATTAGGTGAAAAACAAAATAAAAAAAAGGGTAAAGATTCTTTGTTAGGCGCGCGAGATCCTTTGTTTCTTTTAGCGTCTAAAGGATGTGATTGTGAGAAAAAAAGTAAAACTCACCTTAGAATTGACGATCAGGCACATCTCCTTGAGTTTCTTAATGATGGTACGTCGTGTTCGATTTTCATTGATGATATGCTCCAATAGCCAGTCAATTAAATCTGTAAATATACAACAAAGTTATATGAATTTACAGTTATTACATAAATGATTCAGTGCATTCAGATCGTATTTTCTTGATTTCTGGATATTTCGAAGTAAATAGAAATTTTTTTTTTTATCAATTCCAAACCATAATAACGATTAAAAATTGTAAGTTAAACATTGCACTGAATCATATTACATTCTTTGTCTTGCATTACGTAATAAAAAGCTCTATATTTTAGGCACGTTCTCGTAAAAGGTACTAATTTATCGAGTTCAACGATGTGTGCACGAGACTCCTCCGCGAGAAATGGACGATATAAAGAGTTTACCTTGAGGATATTTGTTAGTCTGATGCTCCATGAAGAGGGTACGCAGCTCGTCCTCTTCCGCCTCGGTCCAGGTCGCCCGTGAAACTTTCTTGTTATTCGTTTCCGCGCTGTAGCCATCCACGATTTCTGTCGCGTCGCGGGTAGTCTTCCAGAAGAGCAGCTCCATGTACGACTTCCGGTTCTTTTGGGCGACTTCGATGAAACGGCGGATTATGAAGACCGCGAACTTTTGGAGCTCCTAAAGCACAAATCGATTTTTCTGCTGCTCGACGAGTCCACTTCTGTGGACCATTAAGCTCAATACAAGGGTGCAATAAAAGCTTGCTCGTGAAATTTATCGCGCGATACAAGAAAGGAAAAGAATTTTTGTCGCTAGCTAAGAAACTGCAAAGTCTTATCTATGTTCTTATTATGTGCGAAGAATGATAAAGTGTTACATTGCGAAGAAAAGAAAATCTATCGAGGAAAATGTCGGACTGGACAATATCAAAAATATAACGCTTTTTGCAAACTTATATACACTGTAAGCCAAAAGTTCAGTAACATTTGCAATTTTCTCGCATCTCATGAAAAGTTAAATAAATCAGTGAACAAAAAAATCGTAGAGAAGTTTTTAAACACGCATTTTAAAGAGCAAAGATAGAGTTTTAACCTTTAGTAAACTAGGTGAGGTGTGACATATACCCTAACAAGATTTAAACTCCTATTACTTTTATTTTTTGTTTTCTTGTTTTAAAAGACTAGAGTTTAATCCCATTTTATTTTTTTGTTTTATTCTTATACCTTAAAGGACAAGAATCGATGTTATGACAGTGGAATTACTGTAATTAATTAACATAAAGATATTTTAAAGTAGGCTTTCCAAGCTTTAATTTAAAAAATTGATGACTTTTCGCAATGATATCGAATTATGAGGAATGGGTGAAATTAATTTTTTATTAAAAGTCATTGACGGTTAAATCTTTAAAAATTTTTGAAAAAAATTGTATGAGTCAAGTGCATATTATAACAAACATTTTTTCTCTTTTCTTTCTTTCCATAAACCCTTTAGTTTCAAAGTTAAAAACCTTTTATAAAAATAAGATTTACCACGAAAAATCAAATTCGAAAACTTGTCGTACCAATTAAAAAGAAGCATTTTAAAACTTATAAAGTTTATTTTAAAATATTTTTATGTTAAATTTCGTCGGATGATACTTTATTAAGTTTTCTCTCTCTCACTTCAAAGTAAAAAATATTGAAAAAAATACCAATTTCGATTTTATATAATTTAGTCACAAAATGTAGAAATAAAACAGATTTAAAGCTCTATCTCTCTAAAATGCATATTTCAAATCTTTACGAATACTTTTTCACTGAGATATTTAATTTTTCATGAGATACGAAAACATTGAAAGTTTTTCAAACTTTTGGTCCGGATTGTAACTTTATTATTACAATTATTAACATTAGTTAGTAATTTATTGTAATAATTTTATGCCTAATTACCTTATGTTGAGGATTCTTTGACTCAAGGATTTTTTGAAAAATCCGAAACATGGATGCTTGAAATATCATACCCGGCATTTTACAACTCCAAGCAATACGATGTAGCATTTTTGCTACATAGTGATTTACTTCGACTGAGTTACTTTCAAATTGTTGCATTAGAAGTGCTAAAGCCTTGACGACCTTCACATTGGCGAACCTTTAAATATATAATACATTACATTTAACAAAAATGTTTTATATTCTGTTATATACAGAATATTTTGATTCACTGATTTTTTTAAAAGAACAAGGTAAAAGAACTTGAAACCGCAAACAGATAAAATAACTTTACTTTTGTTAAATTTTAAAACAAAGAGTACAACTTAAAAAAATGAATTTTTAATCTTATTTTATATTGAAATTTAATTAAAATAATGAATGTTCAAGAGAGAACAGATCAAAAATATTAAAAAATTGAATAAACAATCTATAAATAAACGAACTGATAGATTTAAGACACTCTATTACATCATTATCGTACCTTTGAATAAATTCATCCAATTTAAAGTCAGTTTCTTGATAAACAGTTTCTCTCTCTTCTTCCTCATCTTCATCATCTTCTTCTTCCTCATCTGTATTAAAAAGATCATTTATACATACATATATGTATAAAATGTATAAATTAAATGTTATTATCTTATTAAAAGATTTAATATATATTTATTTACTTTCTTCGCGGTTTGCAGAATTTTCACTGTCTCCATCCGCGTTTATCGTTTCTTGAATAACGGTCTGATCTTCAATCACTAAAAATAAGATAAATTATTTTTGTTAGAAAAAAATATTCAACTTTCTTACTAACTTAATTATTTTTAATAATTTCTCATTTCTTTCGAATGGGATCTTTATTATATGATAATTCTGGAGGTAAGGAATTTCAATATGTAGATCAGAATACATAAGTATCTTTTAAAAATACGTCAGTGAAACGTTTTAAATCATCGCGAAAAGTTTCCCCCGAGCGAGTTGTTGCCCTAAAGAAAGCTTTCTACCGTCCGAAGAATTCAGTTTGTCCAAGTGACGGTGACGGTGGTGCTATTTCAGCTTAAAGTTTTAATTGTCTCTTCTCCGCGGTCTGCTCAACTCGAAACAGTAATTTGAGATAAAATAAAGCACTCCTCCGACCTGCCGTGTTTTTATCTTGGATTTTTAAATGCTTCATCCCCGTTGATGTATTAAAAGTGTTAAAGGAAACTTTTGCTCTCCAAGAGCGTGGAGTATCTAGTACAATTCCAGTTCTTTGATAGATTCCTTAAAGAACTTTTCTTTCATTCGTAGAGAAATTTTTTCGCCCTTAAATTGCTACACAGAACGACTCGCAATAAGATAAGAATTCTCATGGAAGAATGTAAAAAAAATATTTTTTTATGTCGATTATAAAAAAAAATTTTTGAAAGTTTTTTCTGCTTTTACACGTCTTAAACATTTTGTAAACTTTCAACAAAGTAACAACACCTATTCGGTTTATAAAACTGCGGTTTCAGAATACGCATCGCTCGCTTCAAATATCACTTTGATGGAAGAAAAGAATGATTTCAAATGTTTATGCATCTCTAAACATAATCTGGGCCCGGCAAGAAGGGAAAAACAATTTCTTCCATGATTATATTGAGAATTACCAAATATATCCAAAGGATTGTGCGCTAAACTCGAGAATTACCGATTCAAGCACGACCAAACGCGGAGAAGAGCTTGCAGCAGCTCGTTGTGTTCAGTTATCGATCGTCCTCCGCAATTTCTCCACGATACATTCCCACGCACGTATATATAGATATGTACGTGGACGTGTACGTGCGCTCGTATACACGTATGTACAAAGAAGATCGGCAACACGTGGTACGGTCGCACGAGCTCGTTAAGCGGTTAATACTAACGTTTCAGCATTCTTCATGCATATTTCGTAAATTAATTAACCATACACTTAACGCTCGTGATCATGTGGAAGCTAAGGAAAAACATTGCGTTTCGGTTTTGTTTTTTCAAATGCAGAATAATTCTACATCGTTAAATTCCCCGCAGCTGTACGCCCCGACCAATTTGGACTCGATTTTTTCACGCTCTAAATCCGTTTTTTATCCGCTAACGAAAAATACCGTTGTATGGTAGTGCTCAACTATTCTACATTTGTACACAGTTCTCTTATTTTCGAATTTGCAGGCTGCCAACTTTCCTCGTTAGTCACTCTGTCATCAACTTTTTACGTCGAACATTTTCATTCGTGTTAAGGTAAATAAGCACCATACTCTACGGAGCTGATATCGTATTACTGAAATAACAAGTACGACAAAATGTGCAGGCGGATAAAAACTTCAATTTAAACAAAAATTTCAGAAACATATCTTAGTTGAGTCAAGTTTTTACGAATACACGTAACTCGAAAAATAGTGTTATATTTCCTACTTTAACTTGACGAAAGTCTAAAATAGCTGTAGTAGTAAGTGTGAAGTTGTAAGTTGCTTAACTCGGATTTCGAAGTTGGTCTGATTATTTTTCTGAAGCGCACAGTCTGATATGGATTCATGCCTCGAAGCGAAGACACGTTCGGACAGGCGATATCGCTATAATCATAATTGTAAATTAATTTGATCGACGGCGCGTAACATCCGGACAGTAATCTCTCGTTAGACTCGAGATTGCGACGCTCCTCCTTGCCATTAAATTGGGCATTATCGTGGGTGCGAAGACGAGGGGCGCATTATGCGATTGTATTACCTGGGTAATAAGTGTTGTCTAACGTACATAGAGTAGCTAGGTAAATGAGGTTGCAGGTGGTATATCAGAAGTTGGGCGGTTGAAAATAATAGAGACAGGGGTTGGGAAGACAGGGAGAGGGAGGGAAGGATGGCGGAGGATAGGATGGGTTTATCACGGCTGAGACCAAAAGCCCTGGTACGCTACCTCGATGTAATTTGTGAAGAGATAATAACCGTCGTCCACGGGAGTACCATCACGGTGTTGAGGAATTTTTTTATTTGTATTACGTATTGCATTTAAAAAAGGCAGTCTCCGATGGAATTAAGGTCTCTACTCAGCGATTTTCGCCGAGCCCGCACATTCAATATCTACAAGCGCAAAACAGTCGAAAATTGAATACTAGAGAGAGAAAGGATCTTTTCTATTTTAATAATATTAAATTGTTCGCGCATTTTATTATAAAAGAGCAAATTTTCGACGATATAGAAATCTGAGCGAATTTCGCCGAGGTCACGAACTTTTTCGATACCTATAAGCGCTTCAATCATCTAAAAACGATCGAAAATCGAATTCCATTGAGAGAAGATCTACTTTGATAACATTCCATTTTACAATTATAATTCTCCGTTGTAATCTTCACAGTATCATTGCTTCTGCATAATTTTCAATCGTAAGTGCAAAATGACAATATTTTACTGGCGAATATTCACATTTATCGAAATGTATAATTTTTCCATGAAGAATGAAAAGTTAACAGTGGACTAGAGAAAATGGAAAATTAAAAGATAAAGTTCCCAGCGATGGGAATATAAACCGACTTTCTTGGTAGCAGGAAGTTTCAAATTTAAAAGGAGCGCAAAGCAGTCTCGTAAACCGCTGCTTACTTGCAGTTTGATAAGACTCGTAACCCACTGGATGAATCAACCACGGGGAAGCAACTTATTCCTCGAAATCGAAGAAGAGCTGTTCCGATGTTTTCCTAGTTCACGACGAATTCATTATTGCGAGGAGATTTTACGTCCCTGGGATTTACGACGCCGTGAAAATTGCGGAAATTGTAACCTTGATAACCTGCGTCTCGTTTCTCCGTCGCACGGAAATCCACTGATATTTTTGAAACGAGGAAACGTCCACGGACACGACGTTCATCTTTCTGTAATTTCAGGCGGAGGAAAAAGAAAAGCTGACATTTCCTCGGTCTTATCCCGCATCGCGTTCACTTGTTTCCTACTCGCTTTGCTTAGATCGATAAAGCGGAAAAAATTCAAGAAAAATTCATGGTCGGGAAAAAGAGTTCGAGAAAAAAAAAAACAGCAAGTTTTAAGAGAAGGAATGCACTTGAGGTTATATTATTAATATTTCATTTTTAATAAACATTAACAGAAACTTTTTCTAGTATTCTGTAAGATAAAAACTTCAGATGCGTTTCTCTCTCGTAATACAAATTTTGCAAGTACGTTTTTTGTCTGCAATAATAACCATCAAAGCACCGCATGGAATAATCCGCTGAATAGAATTCGTTATCGATCCTGATTAAATTAGAGTTAAATAGAAAATTGCGATAATTACGTGCAATACGCTTGCTCAAATAAAATATCGCTTTTTGCGAACAAATTCAATTGCAAGAGAGAACTATCTAGTAGTTTTTATACGAATTGGGGTCACCTGCGGTGTACATTTTGAAAGTTATTTCTCAATACGTGCCGGACAGGGAAAAAAGCGACAATTGAAGAGGGCGATGACCGGTGAAAGCGGAGGGGTGGGATGGCTTTATGTCCAACGAGATAGCGACAAGGACCCAATGGGGGTCGATCGAGGTGTTTATAGCGGTTTGACATTGTAGACCTAAACTAAGTCCGCAATCTATGCGGATCCCGGCATTGCCCGGCAACCCTCCCGAAAATTCGTCCCTTCTTTAAGCAATCTGCTCGTGGCTCGACGCGCCCGGTCGGAATTTCGGTATTCAACGATCGTCACAGTCCGGCGCTACTATTAGGCCGGTAACTACTTATTCAAACCGGATCGCTCGAAACGCCCACCTTTCTCCGCCGGTTGTTGTTAACGCGATCACGTCCTCCCCGGCGAAGTCCCCCTCGCCTCAATCTCCTCGCCGCTACCCCCATTCTGACCAAGCCTTTTTCCGTAACGATGCAGCTCGGATCTCTCTCCTCTCTTCCATGCCTTTCGCCCTTTTCCTTTCTTCCGCCCCGCCCATTGACGTTGTTTAGATGCAGTTTTATTGTGCCTCTAGGGATCGTTGCCGCACTCCCGGAAGCGGCATGACGTACACCGAGCAATTCCTGGACCCGAGGAATTGCGGACGAGATCGCAAATATACAAGGACGATGTAACTTTATCGCATTTTGAGAGACTTGTCCGTCTCGCAAAGTAAAAGAAGGAAAGAGAACACTGNAAAAAGTCTGGTTATAACTGCCAAATGTATAGTGAAATAGTATCAATTAAATATTTTGTCAATATAACCAAAAATAATTTTATTTTACTAAATGTTTAGTAAGTATTATCAAATCTGGTATAAGTTATTAAATATTTAGAAAAGTAAAATTATTTTTGGTATATTTAATTGATACTATTTCACTATACATTTGGTAGTTATAAACAGTCTTTTTTTTTCAGTGAAAAAGGAACTTTACGAACACATAGTCGAAAATTTGCTGGCTTCATAATCGTAATTATTGACATCTCATTCATTATTATCATCATTATCTCGTTAATGTCAATTTTCAATTCTCATTAATTAATTAATGGTTATATAATTGATAATGAAGAGACATTTTACACCTTGTACACGTTTTACACGTTTCCAAATCTATGCAATTTTAAATGCAGTTGAAAGCATCTTTATGGTATCTTCCATACGTGACGTAATATTGAATTCAAGTAAAAATAATTTTATCAAGAAAAGCGTATATTACAAGCGAAAAGTGTTTATGCATGCATTACGATAAACGCTTGAGCATAAGAAAAAAGAAGTGGCGTCGGTATGGAAATAAAATTTTTCATGTGAAACATTACATTACATTAACTCGTTTAAGCTTTCATTCTATCCTAAACCAGCTTGGCAGAAAATTGGGATAGCCAGAAGGCATGCGGTACGCATAGACGCGGAGCCGCCTATTAATTATTTATAGTAATGTGATATTGATCCGTCTGGCTACCTTCCACCGGATTGACCGCTGCTAAAGCTCCATATGTACTATTCCAGCATCTCCGAGAGAGAAATGTATATACTCCGGTAATATTAGTACTTTAGCGGTGCGTACGGTTATCCATTATTAATTCGACTTAACTGTTTGGGTAAACACCCAGTTTATCGATCATTTAGCATAACAGTCTGAAAAGCCCGGGGCAACATGCAAGGTGCTAACGACATGAATTTTAGATAAAAACTGAAGGCGCAAACATAAACGGAATGTGTTTATTGCAAATGATTCTAATCGATCATTAAAACCGATTAACGAACTCGCGAATTCATTTTCAAGCGAAAATAGAAACTTGAAATCTATTCTCAATACTCCCGCGGAATATTTATCTTAGTTGATTATAAAGTTTTTATACGCTTTGAAGTTGGGAATTGATGTTATCTGTAATCTGGCCGTTCCATTTTCGTTTTTCGTTAGCACTGAATACGTTCATTACGTTAGTTAAATAGAATTCAAGCTCGAGTAGCTATGCGGACGGTAATTCTAAAATAGATCGCTGAACTTCGCAGTTGTATTCTTTGACCAATCTGGAGTCGATTTTCCCACGCGGCATTTGCTCCGCATTTCGAATCGTGACTTTCATTTCTGTTGTTTCAGGTGCGTTTTATCGCCAAATGTTTTTACATGAAAAGCGTTAGTAAGAGCAGCCGGGATTACGGCAAGTGATTTTAACGAGGACGTTTCTGCTACTATACATAGTAGCCTCTAAGTAATCACGCGCCGCGCTGCGCGAAGCCGCCTTTCGCTTTTATCTCAAATTAAAACTTTGCTTCAAACGACACGCCAAACTGATACGTCAATGTTGTTGCTCGTCCTAAAAACTATATTTTCTCTGCGTTCAAGTCATATCTTTTTTTTTTTTTT
>QKQZ01054840.1:0-14048 GCA_003595255.1 Solenopsis fugax | reverse complement strand
GAGCGAGCGAGCGAGCGCATGGTGGTTTCTAACTCCTTAGCCGAGTCTTGGGGTCCTGCACGCACACGTAAACACTTATGTACGTCTATAGACGTATACACACGTATATACACGCGACATGGCAAACCACCCCACGATATCCTTGCTTCGGCCCGCGCGCGCACACGTATGATTCACTAACACAATGCGCGTGTGGGTTCACACACAATTTCACCGAGTCGATGATACACGCGAGAGTCTAAGCTACTAGCGAGCGCAAGAACATCTCCCGGAACCCTTCGCGCGCGCCACCCTCGCGCGCAACCACCTCGTCCATCCTTCCCCTTCGGACACGGACCTTAAAGGAAGAGGATGAAGCGGGTGAAGTGGTTAGAAGCCGGAGCGGACGAGAAACGAACGGACCGACGGACGTAGGACAGAACGCGCGGTATATAGCAACCCTATCTTGCGACACACAACCACAAGTCATCCTCCTTCACCCTCCTCTCCTCTGTCCTTACCCGCGCGTACCACGGTCGCATTCTCAGTCCGGTTCACCCTTGACTCACCCCTTCGCCACTTCGACTCTACTCGGGTCTCCCGTATCCTGCTCTTTCGGTCTCTCTTTGGTCTCTCCTCGTTCCTTCTCTCTCTCTCTCTCTCTCTCTCACACTCTCTCACTCTGTCTCTCTTCCTCTCTTTCTCTCTGTCTATCTTTCCGTCTCACTCCGTCACCCTTACCGTGCCACTTCATCGTGAAACCTCGAAGGCAATCAATCCTCCGCCTTACAGCGCACTGACCACCTTCCAGGAAACTTCCATCGTTGCGGCGGGGCAAGCCTCCAAAAGAAGCAGACGCTGAATTTTTTGTGCGATTTGCTCTCTCTCATCGATTGGTTAGATGAATTATTCTCTGGGATAATTAATGCCCCGATAACGTCGCTTTGTCGCTTTAATTATGCGCATGTAATTTTAATCGTTACCTCAAAGGCAATTGAAATTTTATGGGTCGCATTCGCAGCACCTCCGATCGAATAAACTATTAAGAGCCAGTTTCCAGAAAGATTAATTAAAAAAAGGAAAAAAAATGATTTTACATTACGCAATTAATCGAAAGAAAATGAAGGAATAAAGAATTGTTTGCAAAAGAACAATTCTGTTTTTAAAAAATTTTTTTATTTATTAAATATGTTGGTGAACTCTCTTAACTAAAATTGATGATTTTATATTTGTGATTTCTAACCACTGGACGTGTAGTGGTGACTGTCATCTAGTTTGAAAAACATGACGATTTCGTTGTTGCACTTCTTTGCTCGAGAGTCTTGCATCCGGTACATTCATTTTCTTAACTCCGTACTCTGCGCTCGCAGTATCTACCGCTCTTTCTCCCTTCATGCCTCGCAGGCAATCGATTCACTGTCTTACAGCGTGCTAACCATCCTCCGAGAAAATTCCAGCAGCCGTTTGCAACTGCGGAGTAGACCCGACGAAAAAGAATCGCGAATGCTTAATCGTGCGTTCTACGGATACGACGAATTTGCATTATTTCGCTTACCCAGCATTGTTTTAATCGATCTGCCGTCTCACGACTACACGTTTCACGAAAGTTTCGCCCAAGATGAATCTGCAGCGAGAAATCGTGAAATGTTAATCGCCGATTCTACCGACCATTGCACGTTGATGCATCGTATTAAGAAATTCGCTGCTCGATTTGTCAAAGGCGTATCGAGGCGAGCGCTTGACCAACGAGAATCGTTTTCCAACTTTTCGTATTTTCCTGCGGCGTCACTTTGCCTCGTCTTCGCACCGTCTCGCGGTTAAAAGTTTCGCAGGCAATTAATCTTTGGCTGTATAGTGTACTGACCACGTTTACAAGAGAACTTTCACTATATTATAACGTACCGACTATGCTCCCAGAAACTTCCACCCGGTTGCGCGTGATGGCTTGATCCGAAGAACAAAATCGTGAATGGTTAATCGTTGGTTGCGCCAGCGATAAATTTACATTACATGCTCTGAACGTCATTCCGACACGAAAGTTTCGAGTTACGAGCTAAATTGCATTTTTCAGCATTTTGTATCTGTTTAAATAACTGCGCCGGGACACGCATCATGTGTTCATATTTTTGTTCTAATTATATAATCCGTATTACGGAGCTCTTTGAAATTTTCCATTGCAATACAATCTACGATATTGCAACATATAATGGGACCATTTTTAAGAATATTTGGATATATATATATATATATATACTTATAAAATGATTTATTACTAATGAAATTTCAATCCCTTATGATTTCCACCTGAAATTACATTTTACTACTAAATGTACTACAAATTTTAAATGTGGAGCTATTAAGATTTAATCGTCTTCTCCCTAGAGAAAAAAATGTCTACGATGACAAGCGTGTAGCAATACAGAGCGGGCAATTATCGGAAATCGTCGGTTCATTATTTAAAATAAGGCAGGCTCTTCAATCAGAACTCGGGATAAATCGCGGACAGTTAATTCGTTCGGCTAGTTCAGCTTTTTGCGGTTATTCTTGCGGACGGTCATTTCATCTTGCCGCCATACCTCTGGCGTAGCTAAAGGCTACGAAGTCAAATCGGGAATCAATCAATACCGATAATTAATTAGAAAAAATCAGGAAGAAAAAAAGAATTAACGAAACTCGAGAGCTCGACCGCCGCTGTAAAAATTGCCGGAGGCTCTCGTTTGACTCTACATCGCCCCTTTCCACGACTTTTCATCCTCCGCGGCGTCCAATCCTCCCCTTCTACCCATGGTATATCCATCGCGCGCATCTCCCTTCTGTTCTTCTTCGCCGTTGGGCTCATCTCTTACGGCACTCTCGTATCTTCATGCCTTTTTGCCATTGAATAAATTAACGTTTTTAGTTTGCCGATATTCCAAGCCCGACGAGCGCGAGCGAGCGCTATATCTTTCGTTCTATTGGAATGAATGAACTTCTTTTTCTTTCAAAGCCAAGTCGAGTCGGTCGGTGGCCATCGAGCCCATTCATCCGCTAAAATTCTGGAGGAATTTTAATAACTTGGATTCGTGCTGATTAAAACGGAAGTCGCGTCTACGTCGTGGCAGCACGGCGGCGGCGGTGGCGGCGACGGCAGCAACTTCGGGCTCCCGATATTTCGCTTTTGTACGTTTACACTTTATAGGTATACCGTGGTTCTTTTACATGCATTTAGCAAGAGCTTGCTTTTGTCTCCCGTCGAATTAAGCTTGCCTCACCCGCGGATTCGGTTTATTTGATGCAAGGAAGCACGATAAAGTAATATAATCAGGATCATAACATATTCTTGCAACAGTAATACGCGCATGCAGGTGAATCGTTTTATAATACATAAAGTTGTCGTGTAATCGTTTGGATATGTTTATCTCGCTTTATTAATATTCTAATGACCTTTGTGTTAATACCTATAACCATCGTTTATTCAACGATATATTTCACGGAATAAATCGCATAAGGAAATCTCGGCTTTACATTTGACTTTACTATTTGATTAATAATAGTCTCTAGATATGAAAATATTTACCTCAACAATATTTACTTATGACAAGATTTGAAGCATATTTCTTCTTATAATATCTTATCAAAAAGTTAAATAATTTTCTGTTTTCTTTTTTATTTATATGTGTATACATATGTATATCACATTATCGTAGACAAATACTTATAAAATGCATTTGTACAGTACTTCTCAGATATTTGCGTTATAATTGCCTTCTTGACCCGATGTCTCTGGCCAAGTATCTCCTGATTCATAATAGACTACGTGACTTTACGACCGCATTAACCATTTAATTCCACTCTACAAGTAGTATCAGCAGCACCACCACCGACTGGCACTTCGGGGTGAGGGTGTCATTCGGTCTGCTGGTCTGTCGGTCTGTCGGTCGGACGAGGGACAGAGAGAAGGAAAGAGAGATAGGGCGAGTGGGGGAGGGGGCGCATGGCGCACGTCCACTATCAATTTATCACCCAACCCTCGGCAACTTTCCCTCTCAGACCTCGTTCTCGTTTTCCCTCTTTTCTCGGGTCGTCTACCCCCTCCTTCCTCCTTCCTAGCGATCCGTCCGACGATAGGGGGATAGAGGGGGGGGGCGAACGGTCGGGGCAAGACAGAGCAAGACGGGGCAGAAGACAGAGTGAGAGAAAAAGAAAGGACGATGAGGAGAACAAGAGAAAAAGAGAGAAACAAGTCGAAACGACCATGACCAGCGCAATGTAGCGATGGTCAGTTTGGGAAGGGGGCAGCTATAAGATCGCGGTTTCTACAGTCTTGCAAGCGGTGCATTCACGTTTCTCCCCTCCTCCTCCGTTACCTCTCCAGTCCCGGTGCATGCCACGAATGCAACCTGCTACACGCGCGCGCAAGAACGGTTAGGTGCACGTGCAGCGTTTGTCGTTCGGCAAGATGTCTGTGTAAGTCAACGCCTTTCAACCAGGAACGCTTATTAATCCGGAGGAATATTAATTGACTGCATTTGACCCGTTGGAGAATCATCGTTATATCTATTTGATGCGATCTCTCGTGCGAGATGGAGAGCCGTCGCATGCGCGCAGTCAGGAATCTTAACTGAATATTTACGTCGTTGTACTTGCAATATTGTACCTTTAAGCGATAAATGTAATGTTTTGCAATTGGATTCCTCACACACATACACTTCTTAACTCTCAGGTATTTAATAAGTAATGAAGTGTGAAGGTTTCAGAGTAAAAGAGTACGAAATTCATAATTTGTAAGACTCGCTTTAAATACGAAGTCGTATCTCAAGTGAATCTTATAAATTATGCACTTGTCCTACTTCGACTTTAGATTCTATGCATAAAAAGGCAGGGTGGAAAATAATAAATATACGAATCCAAGCCGTAATATATTGATGCACGATTCATACGTTAAAAACAGATAATTATTTATGTTTCTCACATATTTTGTAAAAAAGACTCTGTATTTTTTTAACTTTTTTATTATTTCTCGTAATGTGTATTACATAACACTAATGATGATTAATAGTGAAGAGAAATCTCGTTGTATTGTTGACCTTTTGCATAGATAGTATACATAATATAAGATGCATGTTTAAACGATCAAAGCATCAGTCTAAATAGCATTTCTAAATACACACGATTTTTTAAATAAACTAGAACGAAACAAAGAGCAGTGACGCATAATAAGAACAACGATCATTGACACTAAGTACAAATTATTAATAATTAATATTTGGCCTCGATCCGCACTTTTTTCTTAGCTTAGGGGGAGTTGCGTTAACATGGGGACATGTTAACTCGAACGTAAAAGCAAGGCTTAAAGACACAAAGAGATGTGCAAGGAACGCTCTAACAAGGCGATTGGGCGCATTAATCTGAAAATAGATAAACATTGCTTTAAGAAAAAAGTAATTGCATAATGTGTCTATAAGCATAAGCTATAAATAAAATTAGTTATTCATATCTTCTCATATTTTTAAAAAATCTTCTCGATTAAATAATTTGTTCAATTTTATTTTACCGAAGAGAAAAAATTATCCTTTTTAATAAAAGTTGATTGATTAGAATATTTAAATTTCTACGTTTAACGTCATATCAATTATACGAGTTTTAAAGTTTCTTTGCGGAAACGAATGATATCGGAAATATCGGGCAACGATCTTGACCTTGATGGAGGAGGAGGAGCTTTCTCTCGGTCATCGTTGCGCGGGTCAGTTTGACCTTAAGCGATATATAAAACGCAGGACATAACCGGATACAGAGAGGAAACTTTTCTACTGGTGGAGGTTGGGACACAGCCGGGCGAAAGGAAGAAAAAGAAGAGAAAAAAGAAAACGGATCCCCAGCACGGTGAGCGAAAGCACTAGGATCCTGGGCGGTTTGGGGCGGTAAGGGGAAGAGGTCGGGTGGCGAGCAATAAAATCAAGTACCGGGGCTGCAACCCTTCCGCCGGAGTTGAGTCGTAATCTTGCCCGCTGCCAGAGGGTCGAGGCCTACGAGATCTCATTTTCTTTTCCGTCGGCGTAATTAATTATAGCATTACGTTGGCAAATCGCGGAAGCCAACTTTTACACGTTCCATGCATTGATGTCTGAATAAATCAATACCGTTGAAAGAAAATTTATTTGAGGGTGCAACTAAATATACATATAATTACTAAATAATTAAATACATACATGTACATATAAATATTATTATTATATCGATTCAGTTTTCGATAAGTTGAAAATTTTGTTAATTTTATGATTATACACTTGCTAAATTCCTACACACATGGCGATTTTTGTGTCGTGCATTAAGTATTACATAAATTAAACATTTGGTTAATTTAAACATAGAAATACAATAAAATATAGAAATACAATATAAAAGATAAAAAATGTTTTATATGCCGTAGAAAGATAAAAATCTTTCTTCTTATCGCTTTATTTTGTGCATTGTATCGATGACGATACAACACATTATTATCATTTCCGTGGAATACACGAATTATATTTTTTTAGCTGTAATTACTCGACTTTCCATTGGAGATGCGCGGTTGTACAGCTCGATTAAAAATAATTCCGATCTGTTTTTACCAGTAGCGAAATCATTAGGATGTGGAAGCGTAGGTATTCGTCGTCTTTCATACACTTTTAATGGCGGGTTTTCTCCTTTAACATTTACAAACGCCTCCCCCTTCCCACCGTGTAATTGCAGGACCCACTAGTAGAGTAAATGCAATGAAATCCGTCTCGTCGTCCGATGAAGGAAGAATTTCCGCAAGATTGATAAAGGATGGGCAACCAGGGGGGGTTGGAGGAAGAGAGGATAGACGGCGTACTGCACTGGCTGCTTAAATTAAGTACCGCCTGGTAATTTGAGGTATTGATTTTTATAGCTTCTCTCGGTAGGCATACATTAAAGTTCTCCCTCTTTGTCTCACCCCTGCAACATTCATCCCTTCGCGAGCTACCCTTCCTTGCGAGGGCGACACGAACGCGGCAGTGCCTGGCGATCGTCCGACTCTCTCCACTTTCATCCCCCTTTTCCACCCTTTGCATGAAAATTCGCGACGATACGTGCTCCTTGCGCTGTGCCGCTTACGTCCCTCACGTCAATTAAACGATTCTACACGAGAAAGAATTAATTTGCGTAATAAAGCACGATCCGCTAGCAATTAAGCAAATTCATCCTATTCACGGCGCTCCGAGAGAAAAATTCACAGTTACGTAAGTTGGTACTTACCGAAGTAGTTGGTACTCTTTCTACTTCGAATAATTTAATGGTTCCGATATACGTATAAAACGCAATTTATTTGTACAAATTAAAAACCATTAATTAAAAACACTCTTGAACATTCTATCTATACGAAATACAATGCTTCGAGGCTTTTGAAATATGAAAATATTCGGTCGTTTCATCTATCTTTTGGCACGTTTGTAAAATCATACTGCGAGAGATCCTGCGCGGTTGAAATTATTTCTCATCCATGGCAGTCGTGGTACAGACGAGAAGGAGCCTAAATGAAACGCATGACGGCGAAGTTATGCTTCTGAAGAATGAAGAAGGTCAGGGGTGAGAAGTTCGATGGAAAAGTGATCGGATGACACGTGATCCGGTGGTAAAAGACGGGGAAAAGGTCGCGGAAAGCCACGAGCGGAGGCTGTATACGGTCCGTTTACTCTTCCTCCGTCTCGATGTCGGTGTATAGAAGCAAAAAGGGAGAAGAGAGGAGGGAACCTCTCCCGTTCCCAGTTCATATGTGAGCGTCGATTTCGCGGTCCGCTGCGCCGCGTGAGTGGTTTGCCTGCCGCTTAAAAGATCCGAGACACGGCCGTAGCGATGGGTACTCGACACCGCGCAAACTCATTCGAACAACTCGACAAACGACAAGATCGCACTCGTGGACTCGATCGCTACAAAATTCGTCGTAGATCATTGTGATATCTGTGAGAGCATGCAGTCAAATTTTTGAAGAAATTAAAACTCAATTATGATAGAAATACGTGTAACTCTATAGCTTTGTGCAAAAGAGATGAAAAATGTGCTGCTATACATTTTTTATATATTCGGTAACTTATATATTTGTCCCGTAATCGATATAGCTGTGTGCTAGATCGCGAGTTTATTCACGTAGAGCGTATATCCATAGACGGAATGTACTATTTTGAAAGGATAGGACGTTTAGTCATGGTGCTCGGCGTCATGTATATACTAGTATAAAGGAGATACCGGATACATAGGTATAGTAGCAAGGTGAATAAAAGATTTCTTAAAATGATTTGCCCCGACAACGTACGTATTACCTGAGCTTCTAAAGGCAGCGACGTAAAGGCTAGAGCGTCGCACCTGTTGCTTCAGTTCTCAGCACCAAATCGAAGACCTCGGCTCCGACGAGATACCATAAAATGGAATTTCATAAAGTGGAGAAGCATTCGCACAGTTTGCCTACGTTATATATTTTCGCGTGATATATACACGCGTGCACATACACGGGCGAACGCGTGATTTCGGATTGATTTGCAGACTCATTCTTCTTTGCTATACTATTAAGATGCTGCAATTAATATATTAATCACAAATTTTATTTACAATGATATAAAGAGTTATATTACATTTTCGTATAATTATATTATAATTAAGGATAAGACATGACTGAAATATTTTTTTATTGTTATTTTCTTTAATATTAAAAAAAAAATGTTTGCTTAACGATTACCATACAAACAAAACAAAAAGAATTTGAGTTTAATTTAAGATCACAGCAAATGCAGCTGTGTTATTAAGAAAGAATTAATTTCATTAGATCGTATTAGACTTGATATGTATGAAAATTACTGAAAAATAGACAAGGTGTTAATCTACGTTTCAACATCGCGAGGAGAATAGTTTGTTGTTACGAAATGAGTGTTCGTTCGAATCCATCATTACCCGTGCGCTGTACGGCGTACCTATTCCATGGGACGAGGTAAAAAATGCTGATGCCAGGCCAGCGTGGGGTCCGGGGCTTATGCACGCTTCAGGAACCCGGACACTTCGGATTTAACGGAGAGCTCGCACGAATAAACAATCGTACCTCCGTGGGTGCTGCCTTATTAAAGGTCGTGGAAAAAAAAAGAGGCTCGACCGTGGCACGCGAGCGATTAATGTCGTCCGGCGATAAGCACGCTAACTAAGGGTGCCGTAATTAGCGCGTCACCCCCGTTCGCCGCGCACGGTGACGTTCACGAGATTATTATTCTCGCGTGAGGACCGTCCCGGAGACTTAATTGAGATATATCGCGCGAGAGGATCGGACGAACGCGGGGCCGATGTTTCGAGGCGAGTACACGAATCGCGCTTTTCAATTACGGAAATCTGCGAAGAGATCAAACGGGTGAAACCGACCTCGGTAAACCGCGATTCCTAATCACGGCGAATCGCGGCGGCTCGCGGGACGCATCAAACATCGAAACACTGTATTCTTCGATTCTTTTTTCAACTTACAAGAAAGCACCGTCAATCAAAATCCATCAATTTACACGAATTTTTATATGAAATTTTTATACTGGGGGGAGGGGGAACAAAGAAAGAAAGAAAAGAAGCTCCATCCGTTACGAAAGAAGAACTTTTCAGGAGATTTTTCCAGCATTTCGTCCGTGTAACTTTCCTGGCACTTGATTTAACTTCTATTTCAAATTTAATTCTCTTCCCCTTCGTTACACTTAAAAGACTGGTGCTGCTGCTTTGATCCTGAGGTTAGATGTCGCACCTCTTTAAAGGGCAATTGGCCACGAATGAAGCATACTATTATTCATGTCTTGAGTCACTCTCTCTGTCTGTTTACAAAGTTTCCGCCAAATTGATGGCTTCGGATCAGTCGTGTTCCCTTGCCTAGTCAGCTATCTCCGCTAAATTCTCACGTTTTGAATCAATCGTGCAGTCGCTCTAATCTCGCGTGCGACAGCCTCCATCGAGCCATCGACCATTCGCCGCGGCATCGTCGAATTTTGTCTCCCGTTTCCCCCGATTCTTCGAAAGATGGGCAGTGTCATTAATAGCGCGACGAGCAACAGGAAATCCGCGTTCTTGGCGACGAAAAAACCCGTCATCAGGCGACGGGTACATATAACCGCGAAAGAAATTGCCGTCATTCGCAAGTAGTAATCTTTCCGCCCAGGCAATATATCCATTATTTGCCGACGTGGTATTTCGTACCGAACTGCGTGGTGCGCGACTTTCGCAGCTTCTTCCTCGTCTCTCGTTCCTCCATCTCGAAAACGGGCGTAGAGTAGATATTTCGTAGTAGAATTTCTCACGTGAGCGAGAAAATGTATATACGATTTACTTTGAGGAGGAAGGCACACATCTGGCAAGTTTGTGAGATCTCATGAAAGTAAACATATATTTAAGTTTCTGCTACTTTTTAATCGGATATATCTCCGAGTTTATTACATCTCGAGTATTTTTTTTTTTTTTAAACCGCGCTCCTAAAATAAAGAGCCGACGCGCATATAAAAAGTGTAAAATAAAAAAAAACATTCTTATTCGCGTCTTTACTATGTAATGGAACAGGTGTTACGTTTCATGCTTCATGCCTTTGGGAATCCGACGTTTGTTTTTATTCGATAAATGAATAACACGATTGAGGTTGGAAATACATCGAGTCGCGGGCACGTGGTTTTAAGTGCTCGTTAACACGTGAGCATCGAATGGTTTCGTCGCGCTGACGGCGAACAGGTAGACTGCTCATATAACCTTCACACACACACACACATACACGTACACGCGCGCGCGCGCGAACGCTTATATACACCATGCATCTGTATCGAGGAGGTGGCGTGGAGCAGGTTTTCGAGTTGATATCATTTGTATCTCCCGCGGCCACGACCCGGAGGCCTCTCTCGCACCTTGGCGTTCCCTTCACTCCCCCTTCACGGCTCCCTTATCCTCGGGGATCGTCTACGTGATATTTATTTCGCGTAGGCTTCCCTCTGACTTTATATTTGGATACCACGTATGCTTTTAATAGTGGTAGTGCATCTCACCGAGACGTTACGTGCATTTACGCGCCGACGAGATACACCATTTACCCACGATAGATACAGGACGAACCACGTCCGGGATAATTTAACACCTGAAACCGAGTGCGTGGCAGTTGTGGTTCTCATGTGTTCTCGTCAAACAGTATCAGCGCGATATCGTCGAATGAGAATGGGGAAAAGGGGAAGGGGCGGTTACAATTTCTTTTCAAAACGATGAGTATTTTCGTTACATCAATTCCCATTATATTTTTATGTAAACACCTGATAATATTTGATACCTTATTCTATCCCATTATGCAGACCGCACCATTAAAACTGTTTAGCTATCTTTTCACCGCAACTTTCACGATTCTGAAATGCAAAATATTCATGTCATAGAAATCGCATTGTTTTTTTTTTTTGCGAAAAAATATTTAAGAAATACGCGTAGACAGTATATTTTGAAACATATTTTGATATGTACACTTAATGTTACAATTTTAATTGAAGGATATGAGAATTTTTATAATAATAATTAAAATTTATTATCGAAACGAACATCCAGTGTCGGCTCGTATTGGCATTATGTCGTTATATTTCTGATTTAATTCTTCCGATTCTAATTTCTTTCAATTTATCTAAATAATTAAAATTCTTAAGAACATTAAGAGTATTAAGAATTTTTATGTTATTATATTACCACTATGATGAATTCTCTATTACATTATAGTTATTTTTTCAAGTATTCTCACGATTCAAGCATGTCATCACGATTATCCATGCTGGTCGGTTTCTTCTCGAAGAGAACGAATCCACCGTATATCACGCAAGAACTGCATTCATATTTTATTTGAGCATCGGACCAAAGTACCGCACAGTTGCAACGCTTCCTAAGCTTCCAATGTACTATCATGCTTTTATCTGCGATAACTCGGTAGTTAGACTTTCGACTCGGGTAACATAACACCTTAAACCCCGCTCTCGTACGCGTTCACGTGTGCACGTATACTCGCGCGTGTGTACAATAAACCGCGGGCTTCAAGGAAGCCAGGGATGGGTGTATCTCGTGAACCTCGAGGAGAAAACATCACGGGGACGGAGTCGCATTAATCTTTTATAAGCCCGTTTGCCGATGTAATATTACATTAGTGAAGGATCACAAAACACTATTGAAAAAATAATGGTCATCTTTTTGGCAAAACGGACACGGAAAGAATGGTTTTGCTAAAGTATCTAAAAATTTAGCTGGATACAGATTCTGAAAATAATTATTGCTGGACCTTCAAACTGATCGCTGAACCCTCAAAATTCTTTGCAGCATTGCTCATTGTGCTTGAACATCCGTCATAATTATTTTGATCATCCACACAGAAAAAAATGAGTATCAAATCAACAATTCATTGTTTCATATATAAGTAAGAATATAAAATCTTCTTGGAAGAATTTGATAATCTTGATCAGACATAATTTGCTTACGTGAAGAGAAAAATTTTCTCCATGTAAGCAAATTATGTCTGTTAAGATTATAAATTCTTCCAAGAAGATTTTATATTCTTGCTTATATATGAAACAATGAATTGTTGATTTAATATTAATTTTTTTTCTATGCAATAAAATCATTTTCAGATCAGCTAACTTTGTAGATACTTCAGCAAAATCGGTCTTTCCATGTAATAAGCTAGTAGTGTGACATGAGTTTGAAGGCAGATTTGTATAAGGACGCTAAATCCCGCGATCGGCGTCTTTTTTTTTCAGATAAAGCGATAATTAATGCTTCTAGCAAAATATACAATCGAAAAATCGCGGCGCGCCCAGGGATTATAGTCCATTTAGCCTAATGGTTAAGGCAGCCCTGCACGGAGGGCGGGCCGCGGGAGAAAGATGAGGCCGCGTCCGCGATCGTGACTGCCCGTGACATACACGCTCACGTTATACATACATCTCTCCCCCGCGTGTTTGCCGTGCCACGGACTTTCCACAGAAAGACGAGGCGTTCGGTTACTACAACGATCACACTACCGATGAGCAGCGCCTCGTTCGGCTGGGCTTGAATCCGCCTCGCACGATAAAAGTCCTTATCCGGGCGTGTATCATCGCCGTCCCCGGGCGAGCTTGCTCGCCGCGCCGTTGCGCGCGAGGTGACGATAAAAATTATTGCAGGGTGGATCCACTCTGCGCCGAGGACTTTGCGTGATTTTCGATAATTAATCGGGCCGCCGCGCCGCGTGCGCTCATATTACGCACCGATTCGTACTTTAAAATATCGTCCGTCAGATTAAATCGGACGCGCCGGTATCATGTCCGTGTTATGTTCGATCACGCTCGTGCGCTCGTTTGGAAAAGTAATACATGCTTAAAGCTCAGATATGAGAGAGATTCTCACTTCAAGGCTTCTCCCTTCTCCGACAGTCGCGTATTATCGCCCTAATGGCTCTTCCGTTGGCCAACGAGCTATCGACATCTAAGCATCTCGCGCGAGCGGATGATAAAGAGAATTATTGCCCGAGCGATCATAACGCCTGCGGCGTAAATCATACATCGTGCGACTGCCGAGACAAAAATTACGAGTGCAAACGTTCCTCGCTTTCCTTGAGCGCGCGGGCATCCCCTCGCCGCCCTTCGCTCTTCGCCTCGCCCAGAAGAGAGCGACGTAATAAAAATTACATGAAGCCGTGGCACGCTCCACAAAGATTTTAACTTTATACAGACTGCGTTGATGCGTTCTACTCGATGGCCCTCGCAGAGTACACTGTAATAACTTTTTTGTTGTCTGCAATAGTGAAGTCGTCCTGATTGCGAAAGATTTCTTGCTCATCCATTCCTTCGTGTGCCTTATAATATTCAATGCCTGAGCGTCGCGCATTTAATCGAGTCGTCTTCGCAACTATAAAACGATGTAAATCATATAATATAAAGCTACGCGCTCCAATGTTCACTAAAAAAAAGTCTGGTTATAACTATCAAATGTGTAGCGAAATAGTATCAATTAAATATTTTGTCAATGTACACAGAAAAAAAATTAGTATCAAATCAACAATTCATTGTTGCATACATAAGCAAGAATATAAAATC
>QKQZ01054838.1:0-15497 GCA_003595255.1 Solenopsis fugax | reverse complement strand
CGGCGAGGCGAGTCCCCGCGTGCGCACTTCGCGCTCCATGACGGCGTTCCGTTGATGACTTCGCGGGAGACGACACGGGCAGATTTGCCCACTGTCGCCGAGGTCAGGAAGCGCCGTCCGTTCACGAGGGGGCGACACTCGCCGGCACACTGGACTCGCCGTGCAAAATTCTCCGTCCCTCCGCCTGCGTCACCGATCATCATTATATATATAGTTACAGTCCGCGATAATATTCGATACCGAATGAGTCATAAAGTAATGAACAGGATTGGATAGCAACTAGTTAAAAATTTAAACGTTCAATAAAGTTAAAAAGTTAATAACTTTTAACTTTAAATTTAAAATTTTTTTTAATTAAAAATTTATCTGTATAAAAGAAAAAATATATTTTTACAAAGAAAACAATATTTCTTTGTTATTTCACATAAACTTAATTTGCAAATAAAATATTTAAAACAAGTATAATGTGCGATTGTAGGATAGAAACTCGATGCGAATTATAGACTATCTAAAGTGAATCTTAAACATTACGTTACTTCAAACTCAGAGGAAATTGGGGCTTATTGGCACAAGAGGCAAGTTGTGTTCCATTTATGTATTTATGACGAAAGAAACAATGGAATAATCGCACAATATATCTTTTGTAATGTGTACGTGCTATTCCTAAAGATTTATTGAATCATAAATGTTACAAGAAAAAAAAGGGAAAAATCTGATTCAAGAGGAGACAAGTAAATTTTCGAAAATTTCCGAAAATTTTTCATATTGTTGCTCTTCAGCTTGAGAAAATAAATCTAAGTCACATTATTAATTAAAAATAATAAAAGTTTCTGTTATTATATGACATTATTTTAATTAATAATAAATAATTTGTTTTAATAAAATGATTGAAATATGAGAGTGCGACAAACTCGTAAATGATAGATTCGAAGCTGACATCCCGTAATTACGTATTTTTTTAATTCATAATCTTTAGTGGAAATTATAGAGGAATTCTTTAGATTTAGGTGACGTAAAAAGACAGTCTTCTATTATTACTATTATAAAAATTTAAGACTTTTTCATTATTACTATTATATTATAAAGAAACTACTATTGAGAAAAAAATAGTTAACTTGACTAAATTTTTTGCATTTCTTCAATTCAAATATTTATGCATTTAAGTTAAATATATATGTAGTTAAGTTAAATATATAATTGCTTAAACTGAAGTTTAAATATTTTATGTATTTAAGTTAAATATATAAATACTTGAACTGAAAAAATTTAATCGAGTTGAAAAACTTATTGTTAGTCAAGTTAACGATTCTTTTCTAATCATAACAATTAATTATTTAAAATGTCAAATGTCGAAATTGTGAAAATTGTGCCAATAAGTCTTGATTTCCCCTTTATTTATCTCTACTGTAAATAAATGTTTAAAATGTGTTTCCTTAAGAAGAGATTTAATACAGATTAATTTAGATTTAGATTAAAAATCTCTATATAAGGTTTGTTTTCTATTGTTGCCTCTCGTTTTGCACTAAAACTTCTCTTCTTTCCGCTTTCACTGAATTTTAAATATATACCTATTTCACTTTAAGTACAGAAAGTGTACATTAGTTCAGCTATAAAAAACAAACCTACTGATTCAAGTACGAAGTTTAATTCGCATTCGAATCATTATTCGTTCGAATTAATCGAATGTGATTTTGTTAATATTACAGAAAG
The DNA here is from genome assembly GCA_003595255.1 of Solenopsis fugax. Lineage (NCBI taxonomy): Eukaryota > Metazoa > Arthropoda > Insecta > Hymenoptera > Formicidae > Solenopsis > Solenopsis fugax. The sequence goes on along the minus strand of QKQZ01054838.1, from coordinate 13,787 downwards.
AAGCACTTTTTTTAGGCTTTTTCGTGCATTTAATGTAAATTAATTGTATTGGAGAAGAAGAGAAAGAGAAGTAAGAGAGGACACCGAGATTATTGTATACCTCGATAGAAGTGTACTGGCCATATGATTCTTAAAAGTGCATGTGCGCATCCGGAAATCTGCGCAACCGATCAGATGATTGTTTCAGCATACTCGTGCACAGATGCGACTAATTAAGGTGCCTTTCTCCCTCGACGATTTCGATCAAACCTCGATTAACCTGATCGGCAATTAATTCCGGCACAATTGTTTGAAACAAAATTTCTAGCTATGTAAATCTTTCTTTTTAATCCAATTTCTTTTCCATATGTTAAACAATAAAAAATAATAATTGCATCAATGTTAAAGAATATTACTTTGTAAGCTAACTGCTAATTAACTCGATCAGTGGTTAATTTAAACTTTTCTTAGTGCCTCTGATGCATTATCTCGCATTTAATCTTTTTTTCCATATGTTAAACAATAAAAATTAATAATTTTTCTTTAAAAATTAATAATTTTTATTGTTTAACATTGTTAACAAAACGTATATATGTATAAAATCAAATCTTTATACATACATGAAACTCTAGTATAAATATTTGTGCAAAAGTTTATTTAGATTTAAACATATAAACTCGTTTGAAAGTTATTTATATGAAACTGCACAGCAAAATTATAGGGTGATTTTCGTTGCAAAAACCAAATTTTTCATTATTTTCTTCTTTGCAGCTTAAAAAATAATTAAGAAAACAACTTAACGCATCATTTTTCTTTACAAAAGTAAAATTGTGATTACATTACAATATTTTATATATAATAAATATATTGTACAATATTTTACATATATAACAAATACATTTTATACACTATTAACTATAATTATATATAAGTAACTTGTTCTCATTTCCTCAAAACTTTTTATAAAAGAAATAATACGAAAATGATTCATCTATAGAATAATAATAATTATAATTATTATTCAATTCTTATTTCTTCTGTACATACAGAGATTATACGAGAAAAAAAGTAGACATTGTATATATAATTATATATAATTATATACTCACTCAACACATTCATATTTGATATTATACACACAACTTTTTTGCCGCAATCGCTCGCGGCAACATTTCTACGTATATAATTCTCCGTCCCTGATCCGCGAGTCAAACGATGCGAGAAATTAATAATTCTGTTCACGTGAAGACACGACGGGCATTACTCAGCAGACTAATCGTCAATTAGAGTCGATCGAAGTTTGATCGCGCAGAATCGCCCTTCCTGCGCGCCGCGAAACGCGTATGAGAGTACGCGGTTGAGCACGTTGCGCGAGTTACGTCACATCCGACTAACCCAATCTGACTCAGGGGCCCCCGTACGGCGTCGTTGTGCACGCCAGCGTTATATTTTGACCCGAGACCGAGTCCACAGCTGATAGCGCGTCGCGTACGTCGCAGTAGGTGATAGCGCGTTAAAACGTCACGGCGAACATGAATTTGACACCTAGGAGATCGTACAAGGAAAAACGTACATTCGGTAAGTCGTCGACGTTAATCGGTTTCGTGATATCCCCCGTAGGGGGTAGGGCAGGGTAGCCAGAGAAAACAAAGGGCGGAAAGGAAGATTGTCGTGATCTGGAGTTCCTGAGCTGGAGGATTCTGGAAACGGATTCGAGAGACTCCCTCCGTCTTCGGCTCGCGAGGCGTCAATCTACCTCGAACGATTGAAAACGCGCCCTTTGTTATATTTTTTTATAGTCATCCGCGACGCGTCGTGCAAAAATTAGACTGATAGTGAGAAGCGTATCCTCGCGTTCGTTCACGTCGAACGAGTACTCCGGATAAGTGCGCGAATCACGACCGATAGCGAGAGCGTAAAAAAACAATGCATTGTGGAAGACAAAGACAAAGGGCGAGAAACACGAGAGTGAGGACAAGCGTGAAGCCTTGGGTCCATGATACTGTAAATTGCTCCGAAATCTCAGACACAGAGAGAATTGACCATTGCAAACGGTCAGGCGACTGAGTTATTCAAATGCGATTTTTTTCAGCTGAACTCATTGCGTACTTATACACACAGCACAGAATACAAATAATATTTTATATTCAAATATTGCAGCAAAATTGCAACATTTCAGCGACATTGCAGAAATATTGCGACGTTGCTGCAACATTGCTAGAATATTTTGTACTGTAGTTTAGCTTCTCTCTTTTTTTTCTTCAATGTGAAAAGATAAAGAGGAACTATGCAAGAAGTTTAGCTGAAAAACAAAAGAATAAGTTTAAGGACTAGGACACAGTGAACAGGGAATAATAAAAAGTTCAATATATCGAATAAAGAAAAAACATGAAACGTTCTTTATTCAACATATTGAACTAGGACTTAAGCTTTGTGTCCAGAAATTTCTAGAAATTGGTCCAAGCTTTTGAATAGAAAGAATGGACCAATCACAGTCAATTGGCATGTACAATACAATTGGTCAAGTCTTTATCCGAAAAAAACTGGAGCTGGCAAAAAATTGAAGCCGCTGGCATCCACATGTTCTGTGGAAATGACACTTTTTTTCTTACTTGCACATTTGATACCTCAACCAGAGAGTGATTTCTTGGTTTACTGTATATATTTTCTTTTAATTAGACTTGTAATTTCCCTTTATAACATAGAAGATTATTTTAACGTTGTATGGGTTTCACATTTTCAACGAGAGCATTGAGTAATCGATTGTGACAAAGGCGAGGAATGTTTCTTAGTTTTACAGTTGAAAGTTTTTCTTTTGAGATCAATCAGGGACCTCCAAGAAATCGACTGATAAAGGCATTTGATTGAATCATTTTTTTTCGTAGTATATATTATTTTTTTTAACTCATTCGACCAGCACTTGTTTTACTGTAGACAGAATGCGTCATTTAATTTTCCATAATATTAAGATGTATAATTGTACTTCAAACACATCAAGTTCAAAATGTTTTCTGTATATATAAGTTAAAAAAATCGATATGATAAATGCGCAGTTTGAATTAAGTCACGGACAAGTGTAGATCATTATTCCGGTCGAGTGAGTTAAGAAATGCATCATGATTGAGCACTGATAAGATACTAAGCTATCAACATGCAAATGATATAATTTTCTGTTAATTTAGAACAGCGATTTATTAGTGCGGAGGAAATCAGAAAGTTGCATCCAAATAAAATTCCTGTTATCGTGGAACGATACAAACTAGAACATCAGCTGCCACTTTTGGATAAGAGTAAATTTCTGGTACCGGATTTTTTAACGGTAGCGGAATTTTGCAAAATAATCAGGTGTATCTCTTTAGTCTTATGTAATAATTTTTATAAGATTTTGTAGAATATAAGTTAAATATACGTTCATTTGAAATAACGACATAACTCAAAAAGCAAAATTTTCCAGTTTGAACGTTTTGAATTCATTAAAATTTTATATATTTAATTATATTTTTGTTATATTATTATTTTATAATATTATATTATTTTATATCACTTTTAAAAATGTTAACAATTTGATCTACCGATTGCAGAGAAATAAGAATATTAGTTCTTCACTCAGTGTATCAAATTTTTATCAGAATTCTCTTTTTTCTGTAAACAACTTAAAACTGACAATTTTTGGATTATGTCGTTGTTGCAGCAAATGAATGATGTAAGATTATGAATTAATAAATTAATATAATGTGTTTTAATGTACCATACAAATAGACGTCGGCTGCAGCTGCATCCGACACAAGCCATTTTCCTACTAGTGAATCAGAAGAGTATAGTAAGCGGTAGTCTGACCATGGCTGAGCTCTATCAAAGTGAGAAGGATCCGGACGGTTTTTTGTACTTTGTGTTCGCTAGTCAGGATGTATTCGGCAATCATTAACCGGAACGAAATAATTTTAAACCAAGTGAGTAAAACGACTCGTGATAAATCGACATTTCGAACTTAGCTGTAACAATTGATCGAAAAAATTTACAGGTAAAAACGAAATACCTCCTCGGCACTTAACAATACTTTGATAGATGTTTATGTGGAACTTTGTGGGGATTTTAGATCTGCTAGCAACTCTGTCTGCCTTTAATTGAAATGTGCAGAATCTTTGTGATCGACTTACCGTACCTGCTGGAATGATTAATAGAACAATCATATGATTTGTTTCATGGAACCTATGTATAAAATCATTACGGTGCTTTCTACCCCTTTGACATACGGACAAATTACATTTGATATAAGTTAGTATAGCGTCTACTTAGTTTACACTATTGATAATGACGAATTTTACTCCGAATTTTAGCGGTGATAGGCTATATAAAATAATAATAAGGTAATATTTATCTAAAGATATGGATGTTCTTTTTCCGCTAAGTCAGGAAAAATTATAGGGGAGAATTTTATCCCTCTTTCTTTCTCAAGTCCATACTTTTATTTAGTAAAAAAAATTTGTTATTTTAATAAGTTTCAAATTCGTTCAACCTGATTATTTTTTTACAATTAATTTGCGTTGTAGGCCAGTCTTTTAGTTTGCAATTCGTGTAAAATCTCTGTATTATTATTATATCTTACTTTTTAAGCATGATTTGTTAGCGTTACACAAATACGATCGAAATCAAAATGAATTTGTATTTGTCAGCTTAAGGGAACTTTTGTCTTGATAAATTACGTTAATATTTTTGATTGCTACATAACACTTTTATGTGCTATCACATGTAGAACTCCCGAAACATTTATAATATGATAACGAGATATCTTCGTATATGTAGAAATATCTTGCTATCCTAATCCCATTGTTTAGTATTATTTTTACCACACAATGCTAAGACATTGACAAAAGTGTTCATGTACATAACAATCCGCAACATGTGATGTACGATGATGTGCGTTAAAAATTCTCTCGTAAAATTACATTAAGTTTTTACACAAATAAAATTGATCTCTATCAGATTCAACGATACAACAACAAAGTTAGTTAAGTGCTATACTACTTTAATCAGCAAACTCTTCAGGGCCACAGTTTAAGATAATCCGACATAAAACGTCTTCTCTCTACAAGAAACTTGTGCAATAAGCCACCAAAAAAATAAGAAAATGCAAAAGTTTACTGTTAAGAGATGAGCAAGAAAATCAGAAGAATGCAGAAGTTTCTGAAACTTTTTAAATATCGAATAATACATAGTTACGCGTTTGTACATTGATATATAGTCTCTCTGAGCTTTTTTTAATTCTACTTTATAACGGATGTCAGTCCAGCAATTGCTGTATACATCTATTTAATGTAATAGCTCACGTTTATGTAAATATCTACTAATATACTTTAACTTACACTATACTGTATCAAATGCAATTATAAGCGTATATAAGAATTTCTAATAATAGTTTCGACTTTTTAAACGCATTATATTGATATGTTCTCGTAACGCTTTTACGCAGGTTCATCTTATTTTATAGATTTATCGCTATGTATCTTGCAACTTTGTATATGTATGAATGTAAACATGCAATGCAACGTGCAACATACAATCATTGTACAACAGAAAACGGGATATTTGCGCTGAATAGTAATTCGGAAGATATCCTGATAGTCATTTTAATTACACTTTCTTATGCCTTCCATGCTTAAAACGAAATAGGTATATATCCGAGCTTTGGAGAGAGAATAAGAGACAAGGAGCGAAGCGTAAAAGAAGTGTAATTGAAATGAACATACCTATGATTAAATTAAGAATGGTAGTGATACTAGCAGTAGTCACATCACGTTTAGTGGTAATGCTTACGTGATGAATACATGGAAACCCAGAAATTGTATGTACCCTACATTGTGCGACGTGTTTGCAATAAACTAATTTTTTTTATATTTTAACGTCTTCGCTATTTTTCATTCGCCATTCAGAAAAAAAATGGATGACTGTTTCCGAAAGTTCTTGTAAATTCTGGTCAGCTTCAGAGTGATAAATGTATGTATATACGTTGCATATTACATATCAATTGTTGAAAAACGATATCGAAAAACGTTACATAATTTTTTATTTCAAAAATAATAAATTTTAATTTTGTACACACAGTAATTCTAAATTTATTTCTGTGTGTATGACAAAGAAGACGTAACTGCAATTAAGTAAAAATTTATTATAATTTGCAGTACTTAAACTATTAATTTATAATTATTTTATATAATTGAAAACAATTATATGCTTTGTATTAATCGCTTTATTTATTACTCTATACATAAAATTATTGATACATATGCATATAGTGTTACAAAATAAATCATATGTATGTTCTATTAATCTTGCTGCTTTGTTTGGGTTTGAAACATATGTCTTACACATATTTATTTAAAAACTTTCTTTGAAATTTGTATATTTTATCTGCTAATACAGATAAGATCTAATTTCTGTTAATTATTTTATTTTTTCAGCTTTTTGATCGTATTGATTCAAATGATACAATAAATTCAAATCAAACAAAAGTAGAGATATGCGATTTACAAAATTATGCATCACGATTATGCTCTTCCTGAAGCATCGCAGTAAATATATTATATCGTACCGCGATATATTACATTTACTATTTTTTTTATATTTGAAATTGTACATAATTATTTATTATAACACGCAATTTTGTATCAATTACATTATATTTTATATCACAAACACCATTTTCAATTATATTGCGTTATATTACATTTACTATTTATTTTATATTTAAAATTGTACTTAATTATTTATTATAACGCGCAATTTTTTATCAATTACATTATATTTTATATCGCAAACACCATTTTCAATTATATATAATTTTGCGAAATAAAGTTATATCAGTTTTTTTATTGCTAGTCAAACTGCTTGCACGGTATAAAAAAAATTGTATAGAATTTATATCATCAATCGCGCAAGGAAACCAGTCCGTTCGCGCGTATGTTCCGCTCTTCAAATCGAATTTCCCGCTTGCGGATGACGTCATCCGCCAACATGGCGTCACCCGCTAATAACTCGCGCCGTAGTCCATCGCGGCGCAACGTCCGCGCATCCGGGGAAAGTACGTGCTCTCGATGACACAGCGGGTGACGTGAGATGTCGGGACGTGCGTGCGGAAAGGTGGGGGTGGCAAGGTAGGGGGAGGATAGGAGGGACGGCGAAAAGGTAAAGGTTAGAAGAGGTTATGAACTCTAACCCGCGGACGAAGCCTGGTAGCCAGCCCGCTGGTCCCAATCGCGCGTCGGCACGGATCATTCATCGCCGCTGTTAGCCGCGAAGGTGAGTCGCGGTTCCTATTCTTTTCTCTCTTTCTCGCTCTCATTCTGTCGCTATCTCTCTCGCTCTCGAGGCTCGCCCTCGACTCGCGTAGAACTCGCGGTCGCGTTCGTGTGAAACGCCCCATTGCGTCGAAGACTTCCTTTCGAAACGTGACGTTTATTTCCTTCTCGTCTCTCTTTTTTTCCCTATCTCGCTTTGAATGACCGAATCTGGCGCGACGAATTCCGGATCGGTGAAGCGCGAGCGGGTGGGTTTGACAACGCGACGATAAGACGTTCGGCAGGACATTCCTGTTTATTTCGTACGCGCTCAACGGTGTCATCGCGGGCTCCGTTTTCGTGCTGCGTCCGAACAGGCGTTTCGGTGGCCGACGACGCGAAATTCCGCGCTCCGACGGAATGGAAGGAACGCACACGACAGAGCGAGCCTAGTCTTCGCCGAGGTAGATCTCGCGAGCGCCCGAAGGCTCCTTTCTCGGTGACGTAACGCGTTTCGTCTTTTTCGTCGCGAAGAAATCTCCAGGTTTACTGACGAATTCTCGCGGACGCGGTTTCCGATCGGGAGAACTCGGAGGACCCAAGGATTCTCTCGAGGGAGAGAGAGGCGTCGTCTATTCTCGCCGCCACCGCTGACATTTCAATTCAATCGTTCATGCATATTCAAGAGTCAGCAAGAGATATGAAGAGATACACCTTCGCGGAATGCGCGCGTGTGTCCGCATTCGAAAATACATATTCAAGACTATAGTTGGGCAAGCACTCGGTGTATAGCGTGCGTGACAGAACAAAGCTGCGCGGTCGTTCGTCGTTCTCGCTCGTGGCACGTGTTACCGCGCGCGCGAGACTTTATTTTCGGACGCGCGATACGTACACAGGGCCCGCAAACCCCTTCGGGAACAATAATCGCGATCCGCGCTACGATATACGTTGCCCACGGGCGGGGCGAGGACGGCGGACGATCCGTGTGTCGTTTCACGGTAGGCGGGCGGCAGATAGAGAAGCTGCGCGGTGCGACCTTCGGACCCACGGGCGACCTTTACCTGCAGCGCGGACCGTACCGTTGTACAAACGTAATTACTCACGTGTGTGTGTGTTTGTGTATGTCGATGATTCCGAGAATCGCCAAAGAAAGCACTCCCGAGACGACCGCTCGAAAGGACTGAGTCGATCCGCGATTCAGCCAAATTTTGGCTCGGCAAAATTCCGTGTTTTAGGATCATTTGATGCTTAAATAGTATAAATGTATCTATTGCCTATTTCTACCAACGCAGATTAACTTTACTCTTAATTTAACTTATTTTTTGTCTTTCTTTAAGAATTGGAAAAAGATAAAGAGTAAGTTATATGATAGAAATGCGTATATGTCTACCAATGTAGAGTAACTTTGATCTTGGTTTAATTTACACTGGAAAAGTGTCTGGTAATTCTCATGCAGATCATTTACGTTTAATAAACGATATACGTTTGAAAATCATTTAGTCGGTATGTTTTTATGACATGTAAATATTAGAATCGATCAAGCCTGTGAGATCCAAGCAAGCCAATTTTCGCTCGATAACATTCTGCACGGATCATTTGGTGCTTGAATAATATAAATGTGTTCATTTTTACCAATGTAGATTAATTTTGATTTTGGTTCAGCTTACACTGAAAAAGTCTGGTAATACTCAAGCAGACCATTTATGTTTAATGAACGTTTGAAAACCGTTTAGCCCCAGTATATTTTTATGACGCATAAAAACGTTTCTTAAATTTTCTATTTTCTATTTAAAAACTGTTGGAATGCTTTGTATACAAATGATTTAAATTAGCAAAAAATGTTTAAATAGTTATGAGATCTCATAAAACGTTTTTATAACATTTATTAAATAGTTCAAAAATGTATCAAATTTTAAATATTTGTTTCAGCTTAAACGTTTAAAATAGATTTTTAAAATATATTGAATGTATTTTAAATTCAATTGTTTGTTTGGGTAGCTACCAAATGCATCTTGTTTATCACATTGATGCAATATTTAATAAATATTATCAAACAGAATAGCAAACCGTTTGGTAATAATTAAAAAAGTAAAATTAATGTTTAGTTGGTTTTGGTTATATTAATTGAATAGGTATTTGATTGAAATTATTTTATCAAAAGATTTTAGTAATTGTCACTCAAGCTTGATTATTATCTTTATTGTCAGATCTTTTTTCAGTGTAAGTATTCTTTTTATCTTTTTCTAATTTTAAAGATTAGAATCAATGTGTGAGATTCGAGCCAATTTTGGTTCGATAAAATTCTGCGCATTTCAGGATCATTGATCTTTGAACAGCGATGTCCACTGCGCTATCAATGTATTATAAATTAACTTTGATCTTAATTTAATTTATTTTTATCTTTTTTTCTTATTTCTTAGAAAAATATAATAGATAAGTTGTATGTAAATAATGAACATGAGCCGAGAAACATAGTCCCCTTGGGATGACTTCGATCAAATTCCAATTAACTTAATCGACCGATTAATTCGATTAGCAGAATCGCTCGCGGCAAAGACAACAATTTGTTGCCCCGAATCTTTGATCTTTCTTTTCACGCGATTTCAAACAGCGAGAAATTAGTCATCCCGATCATATTAACGAAACAATATGGATATTACTTTGATAAGCTAATCGCCGGTTAATTAATTGAAGTTTAATGGAAGACAAATTAACTGGAGTGTGATTATCCTTCATTTTTATCAATATAGATTAACTTTAAAATCTTTTAATTTACTTTTTATTACCTTTTTCTACACAAAGAAAACTTTCTTTTGAGAATATGTATTTTTATTTTCGGAATGTAAATATTGAAATGAAATAATAACATTAAACATAATTTACTTATACGAAGAAATTTTGTATAATTTTATCAAGAAAAATATATTCTTATTATTCAATAATAATTTTCATAAATTGAGCTAAAAGATATCGGCTATAAAATAATAATACCTTCCAACCAAAAATTATAATTTTTTAATACTATTAAAATAATATGTCAGAAATGAACATTAGAGATAAATATGTAATGGGTGACAAACCAAATGTTTGAGGAATTGTGACAATCATCTTTGCTGGAAGATATACTGAGAAAAGCTATTTTAACTTGATTAACTAAATTTTTCCACGCAATTAAATTTTTTCAGTTCAACTATTTATATTTAACATAAATATATAAAATACTTGAACTTTAGTTTATGCAATTATATATTTAACTTAATTACATATATATTTAACTTAAATACATAAATACTTGAACTGAAGAAATTCAATCAAGTTGAAAAATTTGGTCAAGTTAACAACTTTTTTTTCTCAGTGTACGGAAAAGATACCCGCGGTACTCTGGATTTATTTAATAGTTGGAATCGTCATGGAAGATTACGATTGAGACGGAACCGATTAACGCTCGATGACCGAAACGAACGATCGTGGAATTTCCGCGAAGACTCGTTGCGATTAAAACGCATTCGTCGGATATCTACGAACTATCCGTTGATAAGAGCGTAAACACGGCGTGCGGCGGAAATACCGTTTTTTTCATATATCCCTAGTCGATCGTCGCGCGTGTGCATGGGACAATGCGAAGGATATCGCAAAGGCGAAACGTACACCTGAGATCATCGGCGCGAGCTCGTCGCGTACACAAGGTAAACCGATTGCTTACGTGTGCAAAGAAGAAAAAAAAAAACGCGTGAGCGCGTATACAGGGTGGTCCTAAAGTATTCTAAAAGATTTCAAGGGGTGATTCCTCACATTAATTCAAGACGTCAAAACTTAATATGTCTTGAAACAACTCAGTTTCAAAACTAGAGGGTGTCAAAGTTGAAGAAAAATTTGTTTTTTTTAATTTAAAAAAATTTAAAAACCACTCGAGTCACTCACTGTTAAATTCGTAGTGTTGAATTCTATTCATTTGAGTTATTTTTTATTATTTTTTATATTTTTTATTATTTATTTTATATATCGCCATTGCTCCTACTTAATATGTCGTCAATTTAAAGTATAACAATGAAGTGAAACAAGTTAACTATAAAAATGTTAAATTTGACTCAAATTTAATTTATTATTTACTAGATACATATGTTAATATACGAACACTACTTACTTTGAAACTAAGCAATTTAACCTATAGAAAGAGATTGATCAGCTGAAATTTCAGATGAAGCTTCTTTAACTACATATTTTGTGTTAAAATAATAAATTTCGACACACATAGAAGTTAAAAATAACGAAATGTTATTTAATTCAAGGAATTGATTTAAATGTGATTATTTAATATTTAACAGTTTCGATGAAACTTTGTATGTTTCAAGGATAAGAAGGATTATTTATGGCTCCATCCTTTTGAAGCCATAAATATCTTTTTTTTATTCAGTCAATTATGGATCCAAGAATAAGCGGGTATTTATTTATGAAAAAGTCGCATCACTAATTTTTTTAAGGTTGAACTTTTTTATGATAAATGGAATAATTAGCATAGAGAGAGAAAAAAGGTCTCTTAGTTGATACCCGAGTGATTTTGACATTTTGGGAAACGAAATTTTTTCTTCAACTCTGACATTCTGTATCTTTGAAACTAACAAGCCGTTTCGGGTATACGAAGTTTCGCCTTGAATTAACATGCGAGGTCATGTCACCTCCTAAAATCTTTTAGAATCTTAAGGACCATCCTGTATAAACTAGCCCAAGAGAGATCGGAGATCCTCGACGAGAGGATACGTCTCCGTGTACAAAATTCTAAGTGAAAGGCAACATGAGATCGATTCCGAGACGCTGACACATTCCGTCAGGATTTTAAGTTTCGAGCGAAGCGTGTCATTCGGTGTCCAGCGTCGACAGTGATACAGTGGTGCAAAGAGAGAAAGAAAAAAAAAAAAAGAAAAAAGAAAAACACGCTGCGCAAAAAGCCCCGCGCGTGTATGGCCGTGTGCGCCGCGTGATCCGACCTATTCGCGGCGACCTCGACGACGTCGGCCGATAAGTCATCGCGCGGACGCGCGTTACATGACATAACCCGACAACGTTCACCAGCGAGGGGGTAAGCAGGGAGAGGGAGGGATAAACGGAGTCGGCGGAGTATATCGCCGTTCTCTCGCGCTCGCATATAGAAAAGCCGCGGCCCCGAAAACTCGCGCGGCGCTGCCTCGACCTCGTGGCCGCGGCATGCATTCATTCCGCGCCTAGAAATGTTAATTTTTTTCACGTTTGTTTTTTCTCGTTCCATTCTTCTCCGCTCTGTGTACCCTTTCGCTCTCTCGTTACATCTTCGTTACATCTTCTGTTGTACATTATTAAATTTGTGATGTCGAATTGCTTTCGGTTTGAATTTTGAATCATTTCTTTGTTGTCACTGCTCCTACTCGTTAATTTTTATTATTTTTACAAATATAAACAATTTTTTACTGATTCTTAAATATATATTTTAACATCTTTTGAAAGTATTTGGTTATTAATTAAGAAGAAAATTGTATATAAATGTTATAATTAGTTACAGCCGATAAAATTAGAGAAATGCACGTTCTTATATAAAAACTCATGACTTTGAAACAAAAATAACTAAGGGAAAATACTTTCATCCCTTAAAGTTGACATTCCAAACTAAAAATAAAAAAAAATCAAAATGTCGGCTGTTTACATAGTTGAGTTATTCAGTGACCTGAAAATGATGTATATACGAATTTCAAATTTAATATGAATAATGCTTTTCAAATTAACTTTTAATTTAACTTAATTTAATCTTAAGTCGTAACTTTTAAGTCAGTTTTTTGTTTATGGAACTTTTAATTTGATAAGACATCAACTTTAATTTAATTTAATTAAAAAAATATATTAAATTACTCTGTCATTTACTAAGTGCATACGTTAATACAAACATTTACTTGATTACTTTGAAATTAACCAATTCAACCATAGAAATAGATTGATTAGCTGGTAATTGTGTTTTTGACCACATGTTTTGTATTAAAATAATAAATTTCGATACACATACACATGGAAGTTAAAAATAATCAAAAGTGCTATTTAACCCAAGAAATTTATTTCAATTTGATCCTTTAATATTTAACAGTATACAGCTGATTTTTCTTACATTTCGTAATAAAATTTTCCCCTCGACCATCATCCTGGATGTTTTCTGTCTCTCCCTCTTTTTCTTCTCCCTACGCCCGCCTACGGACCATATCTTCATTATCTTTTATTGCGATCTCAGGTTTTGTACCTAACTTTTTAGATTGGCCATTGGACACTTGTCCTTTTAACCTTTCTCAATTGACCGCACTGAGGTCACGTTTGACGTCAGTGGGCGATATATCCGTACTTTGGGGAGATACACGACCTATCCACGAAAGGAGAACGCGATATCATCCCCCTTGCCGTTAACAGACCCTCTGAACCTTCTCGCGTCTATTTACAACCCCGGCGGCGTGCGTAATTTGCGCGAGATGCGAAATCGCGTGTTTTGCCGTTATCGCGCGAGGGATTTCTTTCTTTTTCTCT
>QKQZ01054834.1:0-11842 GCA_003595255.1 Solenopsis fugax | reverse complement strand
TATATATAGTTTAAGAGGTACTACGGAGATCTAATAAACATGTAGGAAATTTAGTATAATAGGGTATGCAAGAGATTTTGTATGTATGCGTCGCATGAATGATCGAGCAAGTGTACTACTTGCGTTTAATGTGCACGAAAACAAATTTGTCTGTATAGTTTTTTTATACCGAAGTACAAGATGTGGGGATACACGATGTAAACGGAACTTTCATCCACGTTCGACATGTTAACTTAATAAATGTTAAAATATGGTGCAATTTTTGTTCATAATTATACTAATTATGTGTGAATTTAGTCGATTACCTAAATCATTCTTGAAATGGAATATAAGGATTACATTGTGATTTATTTATGTCTCTATTCTTGTGATGGTTATAATTTTCTACCTTTATATGAAAAGTAGGTTTTGATGGACAATCTTCAGGGATTTACACATACATTTTGCAGTAAAATCATTATATTTTGTATCTGTTTAAACCAATAGTTTTACATTTTGCATTACGTAACACATTTTTATGATAACAATAAAAAGGAAAAAATGTAGAAAGGCTGATATAGCGGTTTTTTAATGCAAAATGGGAGGTCAATATTGTGATCAATCATCGATTCAAATAAAACGCAGAATGATCTTTAAAAAAAGAACTGTTGGACGCGAAGAAATGGTGAGTATCGTCTTCGGGTAAGAATTGGTTTTACATACACAGAGACATTTATACATTGTGCATATATACACGCAGCACATTCGCTCACTCGTGAGTCATCCACGAAAACACAACACGAAAAACAAAAAGGAATAGTCGTTTCACTAGAAAGCACGACACCCTGTTTCCACGTGTACTAGATACCACATTTATATAAGTCACGTGTCTGGAAGATAGGAACTCAAGCGAGATATAAAAAAAAATATAAAAACGCGTACACCCCGTATTTCCTAAAAAGTTTCGCCTCTTCTACAGCCTCGATATATTATATTTACATTTCATCTAGCTTCATCAGAGCTTTTTATAAATTACGACTTTAAGTATTAATTATTAAAATCCCGCTTTCACAATTGCAGATCATGATTACAGAGTTCTGAATATAAACGCGATTGATACCTTCAAATCGCACATCTACTCCTGCTTTCCGTATTTCACTAAAGTAATGTAGTAATTAATATATCACGCTTTACGAATAATCGTTATCAGCTAAAGGAATTAAATCTATATAATAAGTCTCGCTCTAATGTTAAATATCGCATTTTCCTCCGTTCTTTCTCCGATCGTCGCAAATAAAGGTACAGATAATTACTCATTATGTGAGTATCTTACAATCGGATGTTGTTCTCTTCTGTCGATCTCCTTTATAAATGTAATATGTAGTCGTTATCCGTAGAGAACCACGCGGTTGTTTCAATTGTATACTACCGCAGAACGATCCTTTGTGATGAAGATAACTGTGGAAACAGGTGGATGACGGAATCTCTTTCTCTCGTTCCCTCATCATACACAGATGCATCACGTGCACGCTCTTAAGAATTAAATCACTAAAATGAGGATTCTAATCACGGATTGATTCTATTCAATTGTTCAGACAGTACTCTATGCTCTAAATCTGCATCTTTGAAGTTCCATTATACCATTAGAGATGGATCGCGAGGCCCATATCACTCACTCTTTGAATCTCGTTCAGATGTACAAATGGACAGACAATCCATATCTAATATACTTGCAGGCCGCACTGGTTGCTAATTTATGCATCTGAATATAAATATATCGGCTGTATCAGCTGTATGTACTATTTTTTAATCTAATTCTTTTTTCCTTTTTTTTTAAATATGTTTTAAGGCTAATTAGTTATAGATGGAGATCGTAAAGAAACGAGGCGTAGGATAATATTTGGGAACATATCTCGTTAAGGTATATAGGAAGGTATCGGACATATTCCTATATTTCGTTTCAATTTCGTAAAACCGCGCGAGAAAATACAAACAAAAAAGAAAAATATATAGTCGTTTATCCGAGAGAAATAAAAAGATTTTACGTAAAATTATAATTTGAGAATATCACAAATACTTTCTTACTTTACTTTTGTATTTGAATATCTTTTATGAAGAGATTAATCGATGGTATTTAGGATATATCGTATGAAGAATAGAAATAGTTGCCTACAGAGAATGTAACAGTTAGTGACACATAGAATAAAAGTTTAACAAAAAATCATTTTTTGACCGATTCGTATTCTGTTGTAATAATAATAAAAGGGAAAAAAGGAAGCAGTAGAACATATAACTTGGCACTTGCATAGTACATCGCATATCTTAAGTCCTAAGATAGAATTGGAAAAGCACATTTGCGATACCCATGTAATTACCTCGTCTCTCCAGATCTAGATAATATTAATGATAGTTTTGTAACGGTAGAGCACTAGTACTAATATAGCAGTAGCAGTAATTTATAGTAATAATGAGAGCTATAATAGTAATGGTAGCAGCAGTGTACGTATGTGTATATGTGTGTGTGTGTGTGTGTGTGTGTGCGTGTGTAAGTGTAACGCCTCTTTAATTTGATTGATTTAACAATCAAACAAAATTTAAAACTGTCGCGTATATTTTCCAAAGAGGACCGAGTGCTCCGATCGTTTTGCTAATTGTCTCGATTAATCCGTCCCTTCAAATTATCACGTTTAATTGGATTTACTGGCACTTTTACGATGATAACAGTCGATGCTCTTCGAATGTTAGCGCTATGGGCTAGCCTAAAACTGAACGCATTCTTAAATCGTATGGACTATTAATCAATTATACTCCACATTTGCTACAAAAAAAATACGTGCTCTGTTATTTCTCTACGCGCAATTACGCTCGCGACACAAATAGTCGAGACAAATAGAGTCTGTTTTCATCTTATTACGTACCACATGCTATGTCCGTTTGTTAGAATCTCATGAGTGGAAATATGATTAACAGCGACAACATAAAAAATAAACTTCTTCTAATCAGCTTATAATCAGCGTGGCAGAGACATTATATATATGGGAGATGATAAAAAGAATGATCTATTTAGAAATCCACTTAATATGCGGCGGATGCTACGATTTCTCGTAAATGATTACATAAACATGACAAAGAAAATAAGCAGCAAATTGTGATCTTAGCTTTGTCGATGATTAAGCGGAAGCGTTTGCTGTGTTCGTCAACGCTGATTAGTAGATTCAATTCGGAATCTACTTAGGTGGCGCGTCTCAACGGTTCTCGATAAATTAAATAATATACGTGAACACGCGCGATCACACGGTTTCGTAATTCACTTCTCCTCTCGCGTTTGGACGAAAAGTTGAGGAAAAAAGGGATCTTCCTATTCATATTCTACGTCATGTCGAGAGTCTTGCTTGGTCCTATTCATGTCTACAATAATAAAGTAATTTTATTAATTCGCAGAGATTACCGAAGGGAGGATAATCTTACCCTTAACACGAGACTCTACGCTCAAAACGTCTGTTCTTCTGTCTTTTCTGCGTCGGAGGAGAGCGCTTGACGTAACGGCTCCATGCAAGACTTTGGGATAAGCGTTCCGACGATCTTCAACCCTTCATCTGTCACGAACAAAAATAGCAAAATTGTTAAATATTTGCAAATCAAAACGTTGGATAATCATAATTTTCAAGCTCGACTTACCTGTACGTAGTCGTATTACTTGCATCTTAGAGTTATGTCCAGATCGTGCAGCGAGTACGGTTTCCACGCGACTCCAAACGCTCAGAACTGAACCGGCTAATACATTATAGGAACGTCTTCTTAGTCCTACCTCGCAGTCTATACCGACAGTAGCGTTTTTACAATTACCGCTCCAATACGCATGCGAACACGTGGTTACGGAGGCCTCGTACTGTTGCGTCCAATGCGGCTCCGCCTCCTCTGCACTCACCTTCTTGTACTTCTTTTCTAATTCGCCTAGAGTCTCTTGTCGTAACTGCAGACCTGTGTTGGGTCTGATAGTATGCAATCATTAATTTCCAGCATCAGAATTTATAAGGCATGTTTTTGATAAACTGTGGATACATAATGAGATTTTTAAAGTTATTATACCTGTACACCATGTACTGATCCTTCTTGCTGTCGGATTTTTTCTTGCCGCTGTCCACCATGATCGCGAGAATAGCTGTCTGTTTGCCATTGCGGATCTGATGGCTCAGATAGAAACCTTCCTTGGACCCGGTCAGCTCCGAGGCCTTGTCCGAGACCTCGGACCAGCTCATACCGCGCTCGACGTGAACAACATGCAGTTCAGTTGGTGCCTTGCCGGTTGCGTGTTTCCGCAGAAATCGAAAAAGTCGCACTCTACGAACGTTCTCGCCTGATGTGCCAAGATCAAGAATACCCATGTCGAAACGACCGGTCTTCTTGGCCTGCGTCACAATGGCATTGAGCGTATCGGTGAAGTATTTGAACAGACGATTTTGAAGATCGACTGGCATCCCGAGGATGCGATTCAAGAACTTCGACATATTGTTGTAGTCCTTGTCGAGCGTGAGTACACCGGGAGTGCTTTCGCTGTTGCAAATCAAACCAACGCCTACCAGCGCATCCGCCACATCCTTGAAGAAATCACCGTGATAATCCTGAGGCGGTGGTACTAATGGCTGTTCGTATCTGTAATTATCAAATCGAGTTAAAAATGCCCACATTTCAGTATATTGAATAATTTTTCAATATATTTTAAACTGATACGAACCCCATTATAGCTTTCATCGTCGCTTCCAGAGCCGCGCGACCGTATTTGTTGTCAATATTGAACTGCGACAGATCACGAGTCTCCGTTGCGCGACGATCGCCGTGCGTTAACGCGCCCAGACTTTCCAGCCGCTTCGCAACGATCGAGGCAAATCGCCTCTCCCCAGCCAAGTCCGATATAAGAAATATGTACTCCGGTGCGTTGACTTGATTTGATCGATGTGTTCGTCCAAATTGTTGTATCGCTCTATCCGCGCTCCACGGCAACTCGAGCGTGATATGCACACGTCGCATTTGATTTCTAGCTCGCCTGTCACTCTGTAACGATATACCGCTACTGGCTGCTTCGGAAATTATTGCTACAGTCTTCTCTCCATCCATAAACCTGATAAAGATATTAATTCAATTGAGTATTATAGAAAATTATATGTTATCCCAATAAACCTGCAAATTATTCAAAATTGATGCGTAAAATCGTAACAATTTTTATTTAATATGTACCTCTGCTTTTCTGTCAAGTTGAGAGTTTCTAAAGGAACGTCCACCTCTGACCTAGATTCGTATTCTATTCCACCATCTTCTCTTTGCACGACGCGACCCTTTCTACCTGTCATTTCTGCGACATTTTCTGGTCCGCCGAGTTCGTCTATCAATTGGTCTAGCGTGTTTGGCGGCAATCGTTCGCCAAGAACCTCTATTTGCGATAGTAACTCCTCCTTCATGCTGCAAGCCCTTTCGATAGCATCTCTAGGCGGTGCCTGATTATGAGGCATACTTCCACCCATGCTCATAGGTCCGCCGCTCATCGCCGTATCGCCGTTACGTTTATTTTTGTTGCTAGACTGTTTATGCACTAACATCGATTGGATTTTATCCTGCGTGCTCAAACGTTTCTTCGCGGGTTTCTTCTGCTTCTTGCCCTTTTTCTTTCGTCTGTCCCAGGGATCTAAAAAAAACAACAAAGATAATTCGGGAGATTCTTTTTCAATGATAATATAACAATTTCAACTGAAAAATATAAGTCAAATTGAGAACAAAAATTTGCAGGATTGACATTTACCAACGTCAGAATCGCTATCGCTGAAGAACGGATTGAAATCGGAGCTGACGTTACTCTCCTCGTCCGTGTGATGATCGTCCTCGCTTTCATCATCGCCGCTTAATTTGTACTCGGAACCAGAACTGTGAGCGCCGTTTCTCTCTTCGTCTTCTGATATCTCTTCTTCCGATGACCAAGAACGCACTTTTTTCGTCGCACGCTGCGCCGCTTGCCGAATTGGCTTCCTCTTGCTGCCGCCTGCAGAACCACCAGCACCATCTAGATCGTCATCCTCTAATTTGAATTTTGGCGGTTCTAAACCGAGAAGACGCTGGATGCGATTACGATCCGGCGCTGGAAAGTGTTTTTCTACTAGCGTTTGCAGAACTCCTCTGAAAATAATTATTAGATATATTAGATATATTTGAATATAAATTTATATTCAAAATCCTCTCTCCAATGTCTAAAACGCCACTGACTTTGCAGTAGAAACGAAGTCGCTGAGCTCGCCATCGTCACGTTCCAATTGCTCCAAAGTGCGTGCCTCGCCGGTGGACTGTAGACCAATCACCACGCACTTGCCACATTTGACCGCTTCGCGTGCCACAGCCACTGCGTGCTTCACCTTCGCGGCGATACAAAGATATTTGAAAAAGCGTTGATGCGACGACCAGAATTGACCCCACATTGTTTTCTTCATACGGTTCTCCGCGTCTATTAGCTCTGCCGCTTCTTGAAACCTCTGCATCGCTTCCACCCACTAAAAATAGATCGCGTGAGATTAGAAACTCATTTAAGTATTAAAGTGTTTATATCTTTGTATGACAACTTACCAATCGCACTGAATGATCATAAATCTTTGTGAATTCCTTGGAAAGAGGTACTTCCTCGATTTTGAAGGCAACACCGTGAAAACTCAATTGGCGAGCGATATACATACCGCGTAGCTTCATATCCATCGCTACGATCTCCATCGCGCCGACACCGCGTTTTTCCACGGCAGAGATAAAACCATTGAACTCCGTGAAAGTCGTACCCTCACCCCACATACCTAGTCGTACCATGTAGGCCATGTTGCGAGGTTCAGAAGCGCCGGTTGCGCTAGCATATACGACTCTAGACTTTGGAAGCTTATTTTGCAGTTCCAAGACTGTTAATCCTGCATAGATTAATAAAATAAGTCAAAGCCATTCATGTGCTTTAAAAAAAAATGTTAGCACATGAAATTCTGCTCAAACCTGTTTTAGTAGGCTTTGAACTTCCGGTAGGGCACAGATTCTTTGCCCGGTGACACTCATCGAAAATTATCAGACCGTCGAAATCCTCGCCACACCATTGCAACAACTGTTTCAATCGGCTCTTATATTTCCCACCACTCTGTGACGATTCACCAATTAATGCGGAATATGTACTGAAGATCACACCTTTCTTCACATTACCGTTTACAGCTGACGAAATTTTCGCGTATTTAAATTTATTCAAAGCATGTACCTGCAAGCCGATTTATTCATTGCAATATGCGATCAACTTATGTTCAATAATTACGTGAAATAATTAAAATGTGTAATTAATATTCATTACGAAATTAAAACTTTAATATTCCGACAATAGTATATAGTTAACACAATTTAACACAAATAAGTTACGTACTTCTATTTTCGATGCACCTATGTCCTTCAAATCGCGCTCGGCATCGTACTTGAGGTCGTTTGATACTGATACCCAGATGGCACGTTTTCGACCTTTCAAGTAATTCTCGAATATAATACCGGCTATAGTTCTGCCCTTACCAACACCTGCGCCGTCACCGATCAGAAATCCAGCGCGTGTACCGTCGGGTAAGAGGTGCTCATGTTGCTGAGAAGCATATGTTATAGATTCGAGTTGGAGGGCAGAGAGCGCACCAGAACGTATCGTCTCCTCCGGTATGGAGAGTTTGTACCAAACATCTGTCGGTTCAACGCTTGACAGAGATGCTGTTTCGACAACCGGATCCGGATGCTTTCGTCCGAGTTTGACTGTTGATTATCGCAAATTTTAATCTTCAGAACAAAGTAGTGTGTAAGTGTATTAAACTAAACATTGATCGTACGTTTTGTTGGCATATAATCGGCGTAAGTCTCGGCAACACCCATATCTTCATCGTCTACCTCTTCCTCTTCTGGAATATTCGGCTGCATCAATTTTGTTGGATCACCTGAATTCATCCACATTTGTGACACTGCCTTTCCTGTAAAATTACAAAGTAGTATGAATTTGCTTTTTAAGAAGTTTTGATCAGAATATCTTTATTAGAATATTGCACAAATACCTGGAAGTCCTGCCCAATTAGGATGAATTCCACTTTGATTAAGAAACTGAACGAAAGGATTAACTCCCATGTTCATCCCAGGTATACCCATGAAACTACCCATCAAAGCATTCATGTCCATATCTAGGAAATAATTCATTTAATATTATTGTAATACAATTGAAACAATTGCAAATCTACTATTAATCCAATTATAAAAAGTGACAGTAGAAATTACATTTATTCATAATTTTCTAAATTTTTGTGATATATAAACTTGATATTAATTTTCATCAATATCTTTATAAATATACAATTAGAATATATAAATTCTTTTAGCTTATTCTCAATTATCATTTGACATGCAACCAAATAAGATTAAATTTGAGCATCATGTTAATAAAAAAATTTCTTTTTTAATTTATTAGTGATGTATGTGCACATATAATTTATACATACATCTTCGCGTACACAAAAATTATTTGAAAAATTATTTAAAAAAAAGTTTGAAAAAATTTCTATATAAAATTCATTGTAATAAAAAATACGAACTTGATTGAAGGAAAGCAGCAGGATTGAATCCTGCAAGAGATAATCCTGGTGGAAAACCAGGATATCCACCAGTCGCTAACTGATTCAGTTGATTCAATTGATTTGCACCAACAAAACTGCTTGGTGGAGTACCTTGAGAGCCCCCAACACGCACCATTTCGTAACCTGGTGCTGCAGCCTTTGTCACTAATCCTTCAGGTATTTTGTTACCAAATTTTTGGTTCAATTCTAAAAATAATTTTTTCAAAAAATAGATTTTTGATAAAACTAGAGAAAGGGTGGATTAGCTTTAAATTATGATATACCATTTAATGCTCCTTGCGTGTTATCCAAAGGAACTGGTGGCAGATCTACAGGCTTCTCTTCTTTGATACTTCCAATTACAGCAGCAGTTGCAAGATCTTTACCCCCACCTAATAAAAATAATTTTTTACATAAAATTTTGAAATTTTATCCGAGAGAATAATTGCATTGTCTTCAGTAAAATGACAATTCTTAGAATATTATATGGTTTACTTGCATCAATGTATCTTAATTTTAAATTCAATTTTACTGTTTTTTAAAGTTATAGAAATTAGAAAGATGGAAAGTAAAATAAACTGAGTTTAAAGTTAGGCTATATTGGTGAAAAACAGGCCTAAAATTTATATATGCAAAATACAATAATTTACCAGGCACTTCAATTTTATCTGGATCCTCTTCATCATCAAAATCACTCTCACTGGTATCATCGCTTACGCCGTCATCATACTTTTTTGTAGCCTGCAAAAATGTCATAACAGTTTCCATTAGAACCAAAAGCAAAAAT
The DNA here is from genome assembly GCA_003595255.1 of Solenopsis fugax. Taxonomy (NCBI): domain Eukaryota; kingdom Metazoa; phylum Arthropoda; class Insecta; order Hymenoptera; family Formicidae; genus Solenopsis; species Solenopsis fugax. The sequence goes on along the minus strand of QKQZ01054834.1, from coordinate 2,440 downwards.
TAAAACATAGTTCATTTGCAAGAATACTTGGTTATAATAAAACTGTGATGTACAATTTGTTCTAAGTAAATATCGAAATTACAAATCAATTATTAAAATCTTATTGGCAAATAAATGTCTTGCTGCAAATTTCAATGACATCTCAATTGACATGCACAGCACATAGACGCATATTACACCCAAGCTAATAAAATATTCATTGCGTTCTTATCGTCAAACGAGCAATCCTTTATCCTGATCGCGCGATGACTCATTAGGACGCGAATCCCCGTCGTTCGGCACGAGAGAACAAAAAAAAAGGGCGTTATGTTTGCAAGTCTTTAGGTTAGTAATTTCTTTAAGTAAACGAGGGAAACGAGTTAGTTAGATTACGCGCTATTTTTTAATGGGAAGCGCGTGCTCTAGACTTGGGAATGTATCTTCGTTCCTCTCTATCTCTTTCAATCTTTTCTCGTAGAATTGGTAATGAAAAAAAAAAACCTACCATGACAAACCGAGTGCCGCGAGACCTCGCGCGCTATCTCGTCGCAACGCGTGGCAATGCTAGGACGACGAGGACGAGGCCAACGTTTCAGCGAGGTATCCCGCTGATACCTCTGGCAGAATGTCGCGGGCCTCCGAGGACGAGATCTTTTTATCTTTTTTTTTCCTTTCCAACCCGGTTCAAGAAAGAATCGAGCGCGTGCCGCGTCAAGCAAGCATCGCTGACGGATACACGTGGTAGTGTGTGAGCTACGAGGTCGGCGCGACAGACGTTGGCGATCCACCAGCGAGCCGGCCCATCTCACGCTATTGTCGTCGTCGATAAGAGGTACGCGCGCGAGACCAACAGCTCGAGAGCGCGTTCGCTCAGCTACACGGCTGCCGCCATCTTGGACCCNACACGGCTGCCGCCATCTTGGACCCCGTCCCATCACCCGGCATCCATTCCCCCCCCTTCACCGCTCTTGCCGCCAGCCATCACTACCGTCATGAACGCAGCGCAACGAATACAAAAACACACGGCCCGTTTGAAGTGCGCACCACCGCCACCGTGTGGCACCACCAGCGAACCGGCCGTCGGAAGGAGGGGGGCGCTGTTGCCGGGTCATCGAATAAGGGCAGATTCGTAGGGCGCGCGAGCGCCCGAAAAATCGCCGCGTTTTCACGACCGATTGCTGCGCGGCCGCGACAAGCGGGGGGAGGAGGGAGGGAGGGAGCGCGAGATTCGTTTTCCTTCTTCGCGCTCGATGCATTATGAAAAGTCGTGAGAACAGCATCGTCACGGGAAATCCGATTTCGGTGTTTCTTCATGATCGAACGTTCTCAAGACTCCCCACATAATTTTTAAATTAAGATCGCTCGCGAGCTCTTTGGGAATTCATGATGAATTTTCGAGCAATTCTAATCGATATTCGTGTGAAGTAGGAATTGCGGAATCGCCATGACGCATCTGCGAGTCATTCGGTCATTGCGATTTGAACAATTAGCGCTATTATTAAAAAAAAAATGCATTAAAAATGTATTATTTGCTCGATACACGTACCATTTCAAACGGACGATTCCAAATGTAAGTTGTCGTCTCAAGCCACGTAAAACTGCCCGTCAAGGATTGAACGATCAACAATAAAGTGCAGACCTTTTTGGCGGCGTTTTTAACGCAAAGACCTGTTTGTTCGAGCACGTGTATACGCGATTACAATGCGACTGTGACGACGACACCAGACGACACACGAAGCTGCCGTATCATCATCGATGAGATGTATCAAAGGTCGCGGATCGTATGAAAATTCGGTAACGTATGAATTTCGTGCGACAGTCGCGTCCTCTCGAAAAGTACCGCGGCCAGCGTGAGAAACGCTGATCCAAGCGGGCACAAGTGATAACCGCTGAACGATAGTTTTACAAAAATACACAATATTTTCGCGTCACGAATACGCATAAATATCTAAAGGACATCGGGATAACGTTAAATCGTGAAATATACGCTGCGTTAGAAGCAAAACATTTAGATTTATCGAATAATTAAAAGAGGTCAGTAACGTTGATGCTCTGTAATTATCTCCGGGCTCACGTGACCATCCGCGAATCCTCGCGCGCGATATCGCTCGTCTTGTATCCGCATGTTCATGGGCGTACACGCAGGACACGGGCGAGGGCAGGTGTACGTCTGGCAACGCCGCCGCCTGCGTGCGGCGCTGATCGTTAGACGATTTAAAGTATTCGCGCTAAAAAGAAAAGAAGCCGCGTCAGGCGAATTCGGCGCAGGGACGCTGTTCGACGTCATCGGATCGCAAGTTCTACGTTGCCGCGGGTCGCGCCATGCTCATAGCTGCATCGGCGACCGGTGTAATCCGCGGGTCCATCGCCCCTCGCGTCGCGATTGCCGATAAATCCGTCTAAAAAATAATAACGTCTTGCGGAGCGCGGCAGTCGATCGATCCGCGCCGCGCGGTGGCCG
>QKQZ01054832.1:0-12070 GCA_003595255.1 Solenopsis fugax | reverse complement strand
AAATATTATTACATATATAAATATTAAAGTTCAAGTATTTTATGTATGAATGAATACTTCAAATAAAAAATTTTAATCAAGCTAAAAAATTTAACAACTTTTTTCTCAGTGTATTCTTGGAACACGACCTTTGACATTATAATAAATATTACTAATTTATACGTATCTCTATTAGATTCATTAACACTTCGCAGACTACCCTGCTTTTCACTGCTTAGTTACTATCTGAGTCACTGATAAATGATAGATTTTTTTTTTTTTCAAAGGTTTTCAGAGCTCTGAAAAAATTCTAATATACTCTTCTAATATTTAGGAATACGAATGTACAATTATATGACTCAAAATGTTATTTTACTGTTTTTGTATATGTTCGAATTTGAGACAGAATCGGTAAAATGGTAAAAATTGTCTGGGTCAATATGACCCAGGTTAGTCTTGATCGATAGTTGCACCTATCTATCGTTAAATGCTATGTAAAAAGATTCAACATCTTTGTCGCGGTTAAAAACATCTGGTCCAGAGCTCGGGCACGTCACGCGACGTCGTTGAATTAATTGGCATCGTAAAATGCGCGATTTATGCGTTGCGGCGTTCAGCGACGTGGGACCTGATCTAACAATGTTGCGCAAACAGTAGGCGTCATATACGACACGGCGCCGGACGGAGCGGATAAGTTTTCGTAACCGAACACCGACTCGATACACACAGTGTATCGAGTCCGGTCGGTTGCACAGAGAGACGGATTACGTTTCTAGGAAGTGTTCTGCACACTTGACACCTTCCCCGCATCTCCGCGCGTGAACGGCGCGCCATCGAGGCGCAAAGAGGCCCTCCGGACAGCGCGTATCACCTCCCGCAACCCGCAACCTGTCTTTCGTCCGTCGTCCCGCGCCGCGGCCACGACCCGGCCACGATTTATTACGTCAGCGACCGGAGTCGGTTAGTCAGCGTTTCCGCGAATCGCGCCGTCCGTTCGCGGTAATATCACGTTGCGCCGATCACAGGCAAGTGTTCCCGCTTCGCTGAAAATAGCAACGAGCGAGCGAGCGAGCGAGCGAGCGCGCTCGCCTAGCGATCGCCAAACAACCATGTATTCTTTGACTCTCACAATCATGTATTCTTTGACTCTCTGTTGCTTACGCGCACAGACACGATTATTGACCAACGAAACGAATTGGCTGCGCGCTCATGCACTCATGTTGCGTCGTCGAAGTAACTCTACCGGACACAACATGTGTTTTCGTCGAAAATATGCGCTTCGTGTTCGCGCACACTGCCGAGTAATTATGCAAACCCGTCACGTTTGTCGCTAACCGCTCGACACAGGCCTGACCTATCTTAATAGTAGTCGAACGATATCGCTTCTCAGATTCGTTATCGCGGATTAATAGGCTCGATACGCGAGAGATGTCGATGACGATTGGAGGCCCAACGAAGCGTGAAGGATTCGCCCTTCGTCGGACGATCCAAAAATTCGCGAATTATTTTTTCTTCCCGCTGAAAGTTGACGCCGATGCCAGAACATCGATGACATCACCGGCAATGTGTATAGCGATAGATGCATCGGGGAAAAGTGCGGCAGTTGCAATGGAATATCGTGGAAGATTATTTCAGGCGACTTACGTCAGCGCACTTTATCGAGTGCCTGACCTAGGTCGTGATACCTACTCTATGAAGGGGAAATTTTTAGCTTAGGTACCGCATGGGTGGCAACAGAATCTATTTTGAGAGAGATTCAAGCCTAAAATAAAATAAAATTTTAAGGACTTAAAACCTAAAACATTCAGAGTCTAAATATTTTTTTATTAAAAAATGTTATAAAATGTAAACTTGGTATTGATAAATCTTGTTGACAACTCATATAGCATAAAAAAATTTTAATCAACATTATTATCAATTTATATCAAATGTCTTTGTTTTTTTTAAAGAAAGTCAGAAACGTGCAGCTTTTGCATCAAGAATATAAATGATAATTTTTTAAAAAGTTCAAATACAAGTTCAAGGACATAATATTTGCGATCGAGAAACGTCATGTAGATGGCTTGAGTCATCGAAAAATTTAGCATATTGAAATCCGATAGCAGATTTTTATAGAAACAGAAAACTTGATTACATCATCGAATCACATATAGACTTATATGAATATATTGTTTGTGCGTTTTTATGCATTTATTTCACTCAGTCGCGTGACACATTCGTTTGACAAACTTGCAAAATCCTGAATGCAGTTGCATCCAAATTGCGAATTTTCTATAACTTTGAAACGCGCAAGAAGCAGCATCAAAAAGTTCAATTTTGTATAGCTCGTTCCATATTTATGTTTGCAGTAATCAATCTGTATATTTGTGTGTAATTTGAAACTTACATAATTATGTAATGCTGATTCTCACATATCGTAACTAAAAATATTCTCAGATTCATATTCATAATTTAGTAACGCTTGATATGAAGTTTTATTTTTATCTCCTTTAACTATAGAAAGAATATGTTATCATTGGCAGTGTCACATTCGAGGATAAATACGAAGCATGAGTACGTGACTTTGTCTACAAACAAGATAGAGATTGGAATGCTATCATTTCAAGTGTTTATCGATAGATACTTGGGCAACTTTTGTGTTAATTGGTCACACATCACGACGCCAGGAAAATATCTCCTGTTCGCGGAAAACTTGTGTTTTTCACGTAACAGTGCAGTAAGGTGACCGCTCTATATTTCAAATCCGGTCCAATTCTTCTCGGCGTCGGTAATTTAACGGAAAGACGATAGTTTCAGAAGGGTAATCTGTATAGGCATTTTTCCAAGTAGAAGACGTCATCTTGTTTACGATGCTTACCGGCCGTTATTTACGAGCACGGAGTTCTAAAAAAAGGCCAAAACGACAAAAGCGAAAGTGAAACTGAGCGGAGCACGAAGCTGTGTGGTTCAACAATATATTTTTTTTTGCCGGAGACTTTATCGCATTTTTGCGTAGTTAGGCGATAACTGCGCTCGCGAGATGCCCTTCCGTCACATATCCATCACACACATAGGCACACGCGCGCAATGTGCACACATTACGATAAGCGTAATAGGCAACACATCTATGCGTCGGCCAATGTGCGCACGCGAAATTAAGCGCCACTGGGCGCACATGCTCACAAATGACATGCTCATGACACATTCGTATACAAGTGTGTGCATCTTTTTTCCGGTGGATATGTGTGTGTGTGAATTGGACCGTGCCGGAATGCAAAGCCATGGTAAATAAAGACCTCGCGCGACCGCGAAGAAGCTAACCCGATAAGACTTCGCCGAAGATCTCCAAGGATGGAGATAAATTCTGCGAACTTGTTAATATTCAAGAGCCAAGCGGGATAAAATTATACTTATTTTCTTGGCAAGTAAGGCGAGCATCGCTGATCCACGGTTGCGTTAAGACGAGAAAGATTAATGTATCGTTCACATGTACGAGTATTCGGTAAATAAAATTCGATTGTAAAATATAATGAAGATTTAAATATCATTAAACAAGTTACCTAATGGAGAAGTAGCATAGGTCAATATGTGAAAACGTGATTGCTAAAAAAAAAGTATACAGCAAAAAATCGAACAACATCGCGCTTTATTATCAGCTCCGTTAAAGTAGCAGCGTAATTAATTAATTCTCCATTTGTAAAACTTGTGTAACAAGTTGCCGAAGTAAAAATCAAGAATGTTTTCGATGAGAAATGAAGTAAGCATGCATATCAATAGTATAAATCTGAAACTAAAATAAATTGAAAACTATGTAAAGAACTCACATATTCATTGACCAATGTTGCAATGTGACATTGTTATAAATCAATCTGCTTTATTTTCATTCAATAAAATTACAAGTGTCTTTTTTACACTTCCTTCATTAAAATATTTTGAAGTTGCTTATATTATAAGGTAGTAAACGAATGTATTGATTAAATATTTGCCGTAAGCGTCTGCTACTTTTCGCCATCTTTCAGCTTTCAGGCAGCATACGACAGCCGATAGCGCGGCAAAAGAATGTCTCGTCTTTTGGCGCGATAAAATCGACCCATTTTCTAGCATCTGCTTCAAAGATGTTTTGGCTATACAATACGAGCTAAGTTATAGAAATTTAAAAACTGAACGCTTCTCTAGGTTTATTCTTTTTTTTTTCCTAATCAACAAAAAATTGTGGTCGCGAATGCCCGAATTTTGGCCCTGAAACTAGTTGCAAAAAAGAAAATAATGAAAAATTTGGTTTAAAATTTGATCGGTAATGATTAATTGACAATGATACTGCAAAACGCGATTTTACTGTAGAATCAAAAGTAAACAAAAAATTAAATAACTCTTAAACCAATAAGTGAATTATGCTCAAACTTTATACAAATACTCAAACGTAATACTAGAATGTTTTATAAAATTTTTATGTTTTGAGATATGATCCAAACATCTTTAATTTTGAAAGTGTATATAGAGGCTGTGCTACATCGATCGAAGTAAATAGTAATCGCGATGTCTGGAGAATACGTTGGATAAAGAAGGATTTCCCATTTGAGATCATACAGCGAGTTTGTTTGACGTCATAAGCAATACGAGGTCTCGCGTTGCTCTCGTGGAGCAAAATGACTTTGTGTCCTGCCGGTCGTTTCTCTTGAATTGCTTGGTTCAAACGGTTTAATTGGTGCACGTAGCATTCTGCTATGACCGTTTGACCCGATGGAAGGAGTTCATAATACAATACTCCATGTTCATCCCATCAGATGCAAAGGAGTAGCTTCTTACCGTGTATGTTAACGCTTTGATGTCAAAATCATCGATTACCCAACATCTACCCATGATTTCATACGCTTAGAGTTGTCATAATAAATCCATTTTTCGTTACCCATCACGATTTGTTACAAGACATTTTTTCTTTCGTTGTCAACACTTTTAAATTTTGAAATTTACTTGCGGCACGAAACGACATTCACGCGTCCGTCTTTGTCGGCACAATGGCAAATTCGTGCGCCGGATTGACGAGGTGTTTCGAATTACAGAGATCAAAGCACGCGCAAACTTTGTTGTTAACGCACGAGGGACGGAGTACGAGGATGGTTATCGGTAAGCCGAAAGTGTCCATAAGGGATTGCCGGGTAACGAGATAGCGTCAGCGTGAGCGAGGAGAGGATCGAACGTATTATATAGATATTCAGTGTCTCGCGTCCCCGCGATGTCCTTGAGCGGCGCGGATGAGACTCCTGAATTCGCTTCACGAATTACTTACGAAGCACGTGAGGATCTTGCTAAAGACGGAGCCAGCCGGCTTCAACGTGCAATTTCTACGGACAACGACGACGAACCCCGCGCCTCTTGTACGTGTCGCGTCTGCGTGGCACGATGAAAAGAAATCTTCTGCAGCTCACGACTTAAATCCCCCTAAAGCGGGTCGCAGGTGTGCGTTAATGAGTCGGGCAACGATAATGGAAACGACGGTACGGCTAAGCACACACAATAGCTCGACCGACCGCCGACCGATCGACCGACCGGTCCGCCGTCGCCACGCTTGTGCTCCTCTCCAAGACGATGTCGCGTGAAAATTTGTACAGGCTGCTTCTTTAGCACTTAACCCGTCCTAAGAAACTTACTTTACGCGAACAAGGTAAACGCATTCGATGCCGCGAGAGTTTCTTTCCCACATATGGGGACATTGGTCGCGGTAACCGAGAGAAGAGAAATATCGTGCATATTTCCGAAATAATACAAGTCAGATCTCGGCAATGCAAAATAGAGAAATAAACGTCGTATCTTAAAAAAAACAAAAAAACCGCAGTTTAAATATCTGTACCGCTACGTTCTTTTAATACCCGTCCTCTATCTCTGGAAGAGCTCTAACCGTACGCATCGTAAAATATATTCAAAATACAAATCTGTTCATGCTCTTTTTCATTTCCTCAGATGCTATTAGCCGAAACTGGTTTTTAAATATATTTCGCATTACATAAACACGCCCACGATCTTTTTTATAGAATATAAATATAATATACGACTTTTTTGTCAAAGATAAAATCCTCGTATAAAACAATTTCTGTGGTGTAAAAAAAAAAAAAAATCAACGCTAGGACCAGAACCGAAAGAATCGAGGACCGGTTCTTCCGGCGCGATGCGATTTCCGTCTATTAATAGACGGCATAAACACAGCAGAATGACGATACGAGGAGGCTCGCGCGAGCGAAGAAAAACAAGCTTCACGGATGACAGCCACGAGAAGACATTGATGGCCGCCGGTTGTCGGTTACGTGCGTCGAATCACGATGCAGAATCCCCCCCGGTGCATTCGTCCGCGAGAGTGCCTGCATGTTCCCGATTTAATTGTATGCTAATGCCGCGCGTCCGATCCGAGCGTGAAAGCGGAGTAGCCGAGCTGCCGAGCTCCGCAGCGTTCGTTAATTAAAACGAAAACGATCGAGAGGCGGCGCGGCGACTCGATTTAAGCGAAAACGTTGTCTAATCCAGACAAGATATTCATTAATTCGCGTTATCTTTCTGCCATCGCGAAGGATACGAGAATAATAAATCCCGTCGATTATCGAAAGTGTTTTTACATTAGACGATATTAATTTCTATTTTAAGAGTCTTTCTCGTCGGGAGCAGATGTGAGATGTCGGAATGATGTTAAGATGTTACTTTCAGTTCGCTATTACCGCGTTGCTGCAACAAACATGTGCCTGCAGCAAGTTTCAAAAAAAGTTCAGTATCAGCTGTAACATATTTTTCTTCTTTTTCTCTCTCTCTCTCTCTCTTGTCAAATCGTCCCTGAGGCTAAGACAGCCTCACGATATATTGTTGCGTGACCTTGTGTGCACATAAATCATTCCTCACGGCTATTGAATTATCGAGGCGAGACTATCTTAGTACCAAAGAAGAAAACATCGCGCAAAGTACAGTACCAGCTGGAACTGTTTATATACTAACGGAGGGCGAAAGGAGAAGAAGGGGATCAGTCAAACGTGTGTTCGCAAACATGACGAACCAACTGCTCTCCAATCTCCCTCTTCCCTCTCTCGCTCTCGCCGCGTTTCGTTAAATCCCGTTCGAAAGCGAAGCGAAGCTTTTGTCGGCGACACGAGCCATCTTTGAGGGTCAATGTCAACGGCACACCGTCGATAGCGAGAGCCCGGTTGGACGATGCCTGGAAGGGTGCGATTTCGGGTGTCACGTTCAGGAACGCGCCCTCCCTCCACCCCTCGACAGAGGCCATCGTTGGATTGTTGCATTGCTTTGTGCAACGCGCACTCGACTGACTCGTCATCGAAACCGTCACCGGCGAATCGGGGGAGAAAAGCGAATGCGACAATCGTGGGAGACTGCGTTCGTGGTGGTAGTACAGCTAGTTAACGCAAAGCAGAGACCGTAGTCGCCGCGTTTGTGTACAAGGTTATCAGTTAACAAAACTGACATTTGATTACGATCAGAATAAAAAAAAACATTACTGCCTGGCGAATATCAGAGATGCGTGTACTATTCGATTCTGATTTGAGTTCTTACGAGTTCTTTTATTGAGTCTATTCAAATCATTCGAGAATATCGAATCTAAGATGTTTAAATGACTACTAATCACCTATACTGACAATTTTATTAAATCATTTAAAATAACTTTATATTATATAATCAATATTATTTTTTTACATAGAAATATTTTCCATCATCTATATTAAAATTCTATCAACAATAATTTTGTTGTTCATTAAAAATTATGTTTCAACTATTCGATTCGGATAAGATTTTGCCAATTCAGCTCGATTCGAACAAAGAAATTCGATTCGGTATTAAAAATCTTGATTCGCACTCGAGAATCCTTTATAATGTATTTTATAATAAAAAAATTCATAATTATTTATATAAGACTGTATATTTCCATTGTAAATAGATTTTTTACTCGAAACTTTGCGATTTGATCTTACCGGCACGCGGGATCGCGGAGATCCGCTCACTTAGATTTGGCCAGACTGAGAAAATGGTATTACGAATACCCGGAGCCGCGAATATCGACGGTAGTTGCAGTTGGAAGGAGAATCGGGCGATGTCGAGAGGACGAGAGCTATCCAATAAACCGAAATAGTGTCGGCGAATAAGGAGGCTTTTTTTCCTCGCCGGGACAACGTACGTACGTGAGAAAAAGGAAGTCGAACGATCGTGTAAGGAGGTCCTTGTAAGCGGACTTATCCCCGACGCGATAACGGACCCCCCGAATGAATCTCGCCAAAGAGAGAGGATTACCTGAGAACTCGTCTAAAGGTTAATCCCCCCCCTCCCGCCCGCCACGCAGTTATACAGCGCACGGGCAACTCCCTGGATTATATGCTCACGTGCTCCAGAAAGCACGAATTCCCGCCAGATTTTCAAGAGACAGAGAGACACAAGCGGGCTCTAAAGCTCCCAAGTATAGTCACATTTCATTTCGAATATTTGAGATTCTCATTATAGTTCGCACCTCTTCCCGAGCTAAGCGGACATCACCGAGGATAATAGAGATCAAGCTTTAATAGAATAATTACGGAATACTTTAATCACGGGAATTAATTGTTGCCAAAATTTTAAAAATTTTACGTCCGGTAAAAACCGCTCTCTCGTTAATTAAAAACATCTAAAGTGTGCGCCGCGATAAGCAATTACTCTGAGATATTGTTATGAAAAAATATATACTTTGATTATAACGAGTATCTTATCGAATACAGATATTGCATTCAATGTCATCTATTGTACACACGGCGAATATATACACGAAAAGAATTTTGTTGAAGTATCTAAATATTTTGCTGGATACAGATCGGAAAATAATTTTATTGAACCGTCAAAATAATTGTGACGGATGTTCAAGCAATGCTGCAAAAAATTTCGACATTCTAGCATTTCAGTTGAGAGTTCAATCTAATTATTTTGATGGCCTAATAAAATTATTTTCAGAACTGTATCCAACTAAATTTTTAGATACGTCAGCAAAACCGTTCTTTCCGTGTAGCTGATAGATATTGTACAATTACACACATTTATCTAATACATTAGATTTCAGAAGAAATGTAACATGTGTGTGTGTGTGTGTGTGTCAGATTACAATATAATAGAAGGGAAAGAAATTTCATTATGACAATTAATTATAGCTGGTAATTTTTTCTCTCTCGGCAGATTTTCTCGGCGCGCGTACTCGGAAAATACATACGAGCGCGGTAGGCCATAATTATTTTACAAATTATTGCGAAAGGCATTATCAAGCATCAAATATAAACACTAAAGCACGCGAGCCGCTTCATATCACATATCCATATGTTACGGTACATGCCGTACACGAGAGGCGAAGAGATGAAAGATAAAGAGATGAGAGGAAGGAGAAGAGGAGGAGAAACGCTTTCGCTATAATTAAATGTGGCTGGTAAAAGTTTCCCCTATTTTCCGAGGCGCGTACCCGCAAATTGCATGCGAGCGCCGAATGAACAGTGTATCGTGCACGCGAGGAAAATGCGAGCTGCGTGTATCTCTCTCTCTCTCTCTCGGGCAAAGCGAACACGACGTTAACAAACCAATTAGCAGTAAACCACCCCCAGGCCTGTAATAATTTACACACTTGTGCGCAGAGTATACACATACGAATGCGAGAGGAGGCGCGGCGGAGAATCTTTCTCGTCTGGTTCTCCTCGTCCTCCTTAACTCTCGCCTTCGAGGAATCCGATGAGACGAACGGCGCGCGGAGAGCGAGAGAAAGAACGCGAGAGGGAGGAAGACGGGGGCGCGGGCGGCCAAGATAACGGGATCGCGTAAATAAGGATCCGGGCGCTGCCAGGCTGGAGCTGGCTGGCTCGTTGGCTGGCTGGCTGCTTGGCTGGCGTGATTTTAGGCTGGTGATTTAGCCGGCGGGTCGCGATACAACCAACCGAACGTTGTTTGAGAGAACACCTCCCGCCCCTTGTCGCAGCATCCGCTACGCGACTCGAGAAAAAGGGGATGCAAAGAAGGTCGCGCGAAAACACAGGGGGAGGGTGGAGGGGAAACGCAAGATTGAGATTTAACCGGAGTCGGGAGTGGTTCCTGCGGGAGAACTTCGCGCCATCGAGGGAGCTTTGGAATATACGAGACCGACCGTTATCCTTCGGGGGAAACGGAAGCGACGTGTTCGTCGCTCGCGACGCGATACATTCCGCTGCGATTGTCAGCGGTGATGGCACGCAGATCTGCACATTCGCCTGGGGATTCCCCCGATTCGATTAGCATATATGAGACATTTGCGCGATTGATACTGTTTTTGTTTCACGACAGTTTAGTAATTCGGATCGGCTTCATCAATTATAATCGGTATTCTAGACTTAGCTCAGAGTGCTCAATAAATATCGCTTGCTATATCCTATGAATTTTAATCAAGATGGTTTCGATATTACTAAATTATATTCGATAAAACCTTACTCAGATAGTTTTGCACAATCAAATAAAAAGCGTGTGGGCAACGTCAAAAACATTATTTCTCTGTCTAACTTTTCATATAGATTTCAAAAAAATTAATATATAAATATAATATAATATATAAAAAATATAATGTACATCTTACACTAAGAAAAAAAATTACTAAATTTTAATAAATATTTCATTGCAAGTATTCAAACAAATATTTATTATAAAATTTAATATTTTTCCCCTTAGTGTATATTATATACAATAAATAAATATCAAAAAATATATATATTTCTTATACGTATTCTGGTATTTATTTTTTCTGAAAAATATAAAAAGTTATATATGTACACATAAAATAATATATCAACTATTACAATATTTTCGATAGTCAAGAAAACGAAAAATTTTGATGGTAACGTATTTTTGATCGTATTCGTTCATACAAGTTAGGATAATGAGAACGCGGTACTGTGAGGGCGGCTGCTTTTTGACATATTCAAAGTATCCTTACCAACTTATGTGAACAGGATATTCTGGCATCAAATTACGTATTCCGTAACACGCTCTTGTAACGTTATAATACCGCGAAGCCTCTCTCTGTTTCTGTCGAGACAATGAGAGGGTTCGGAGCAATCTTCCATGAGAAATTCGAGCTCGGATCGAGTCACGCGGTTCGGCACGAATTACGATCGTTGAAAAAAAGATCGTTAAATAACGCTGGGAAGCCTTGCCAACGTAAAAACGATTTTTGATATCGATCATAATGCGTAAAACGTCTACTTGGCTTCAATTTGTATTCACATTCCCCATTTATCACATTCAATATTTTATAACGATTACCGTGGGATTTTCGCTCTTATATCATGTCGACGTAATACGACATTACTCATTATTACAGAAATAATTGTACAATCAAGTACCCTGAAAGAAATATTTGATGAAATAGACCAAACGTTTAGATAAATAGTGATTAAATAAATTTTACGGTTATTATTACTAAATATGTTGTTGTTTTGACCAAACAATCTGTAGTCTTAACCAAATAATTGTTTTTATACAACTATAACTAAATGATTTGTTAAATGTAAGTTTTTGGTACTAGAAGCTACAAAATTTATTTAAACACTATTTAACTAAACGTTTGATTGATATTTTTCTCAGTGTAAGATCACGCGACAATTATTTTCGAGCAACCAAAATTCTTGGTTGCGTTAATATTGCAGTGCAATTGAAGATGCTCTTCTGACCTCTCCTCCTCGTCCGTTAATTGAGCCGAGGACGAAAAGTTTCGACAAGCACGGCTCACAAAAGCAAAACGCAATTTCCTTAATTACCGCAATTCGGCAAACCGACCGAAAACGCGACACCGTTTCCGCTGTAATGCCGCTCGTCTCACACGTCGGACGAGTTTAACGCAATTAAACTCGTCCCGCGAGGGATGTAATTTTTAAGTAATCGCCGTCCCCGAAAGTCAAAAGCGCGTGAAACTCTTCCGCCGAGGGATGCGCACAATGACTATTCGGCTTATTACCTTAAGAGGCTTATCGCCTCTGGAATTCCAACGGAAATTTTACCGATTTTCGCGGCCAAGCATTAATTCTGCCCGAGTATATATAGGGTAACTGCGGTATTTACGCCGCGGGGGGATTTACACCGCAGGTGTCAGAAA
>QKQZ01054831.1:0-15512 GCA_003595255.1 Solenopsis fugax | reverse complement strand
GTATTGATTCAACTAAATTTTATTCATTCAATTGTAATTGTTATTGTCTTTACTTTCAATCTTTTTGTTTCATTACTATTGTTATTGAATTAACAAAATATTTCTAATTAGAAAGATGCTGTTAATTCAACTTTTTTGTTCACTGTATAGGAAATATATACGAGTAACGAGACATTCTCAATTTGGAAATATTGTTATAAATAAATATCATTTTTTTCTGAATTCATCGAAGTACTGTTTCTCCACTTGCCTATTGATCATTGAAATTGGATAAAGAATTGGGCCGCGTTGCCTCTTGATAATATGCAACAGTGTTTATCTAGATATGTATTCTCCGTTCGCTATTCGCACTTCCGTCATACGAAAATCACTTTCCTTTTTCGAACGATCTTCACTTTCCCATAAATTTTTCAAGTTAAACGAAGAAGCATCTAAGATAGAAGCTGGTACGGCATTAAACGTGAAAAAACGCCGCTTTCTCCCGAAACGGCTCACCTGACCGATTTTCGTCACTTTATGATTCTTGCTTATTTATCATTCATCTCGCGAAGTTAGTAGAAAACTACAGTTTTCCTTTCTATATCTTTCAAAGAAAATTAATAAACGTCGTTTCTTTTATTTATACGAATTAATTGAAGCATGACCTTCGCCGCTCACATCTTCTATTTGTCTTCCATTCGTCGAAGTTTGGAAAATTGTCTACGACAGTCCTTGATAAAATCCACAGTGTACAGTAGTTTTCAAGCACTTTGCATTTTAAAAATTAAACAAATAATAGATGATACAACTCGTATAAATATAATCCAAAAATATAAATAATAAACGCGACTTACGAGCCGTGCTGTATGTAATTCGCAAAGGGTCAATAAACAAAACATATATAATTAAATATAATAATTAACATTTCGACCTTTAATTAACGGTCTTCCTCAGTGTACAAAGAAATTTAAATATCAGTGATGCAGAAATAGCTGTTTATTGAAATGTCCGTAATTATCCAAATATCGTCTAATCATTATAAGTTCTGTATCGAATCGCATTTTTTTATGTGATGGAATATGTGATAGGCAAAGGTTTTAGAAATATCAATTAATTCTGGATACGGCTATTCCAATAAACAGCTATTTCTGCATTACTGATATTAAACTTCTTTGTACTCTGAAAAAGACCGTTAATTAAGGTCGAAACGTTTGGTATTATATTTAATTATACATGTTTTATTCATTGACCCTTCGCGAATAACTACTAGCATGGCTCGATTATTGTTTATAACTTTGCGTTTTCTCTTTTTTTTTCTTTTACATCATTTCAGATTAAATCACTCACAGTTCTTGCGTGCCCGGTCGTCGTTTCTCGATAACTAAACGGAAAGTTCACTCGTGATGAAAGTCAACAACTGGTGACAGGCAATATAATCAGCTCTGAAGAGAAGCGTGACTTGAACTAGCTACGTATATTTAATCGTCATTGTGCAACAGCGTGTGTAATACGCGACTAATGTTTAGGTTATCGATTCAATGACACCGCGAGTATTCGACACGCGTGTGCTGAAAGGGAGCGATGCGTCGACACGTACCCGTGCTTACGAATAAGGAATTCGTGCGTTAATCTTTCTCTTTTTTTTTCTTGTGACACGTTTACAATCTGTCTAAATGATTCTCGGGCGTGGCTAACGCGGAGATGCAAGGCGGCGGATTTTCGTTTGTATTCTGGGTATAGCGTTATAGTTATACAGCTCATCCAGTAAGCAATAAAGCATGCAATAAAGCCACGTTTCTTCTCTTTATTTACATGCTGACTTCAGAAAACATTGGTATCATGTCATCATGTTTCCATGTAACTCAACTCATGGAATGTAACTTAACAGCCTGAGAGTCAATTTAAATAGTTATTGTGTGTACTCAAATTTTATTAAAAAATTCCCGGATTTTCAGAAATATTATGCAATATTGCAGTTAAGATTAGAGAATTTTTAATACAGCTTTAAAATAAATTTATTTCTCTTACACCTTAATGTTCCTTAATAATACAACCACATAGAAAAATTATCCTTAAAGTTTGGAATATTAAACTTGAAAAATACTGAAAAGAAATATATAAATTAAATATGACATATATAACAAATTATTGGCAAAACAGCTATCGAAAGTATCAAATTCAAAAGGTGATTAAATATACAACATCAATTTAGAATGAATTGTATTGTTTTCTTTAATGTCAATAATTTGTTAATAAAAATTCTCCAATTACATGAAAATATACGTGGATGTATGCGCCATCTTTATTGCATATCAATTTTGCATTATCAAAAAAATGATCAAAGAAATAAATTTGTTAGAAAAGTGAAGATAGAATTTTTAATTTAAAGGAATGAGATAACAAATAGATGAAAGTTCAACAGCTTTTTCTGGTTTTTTCGATAATTAACACCCTACAATTAAAATATACATTTATCATTTTTTTTTGGATTAGGTATTAATTTTGATTCGAATGTAGAAAAGAGAAAACTATTTCTCAACCTGCCACCCAATCTTTTTCGCGTACAGAAAATACAAAAGATAAAAACAGATATAAGAAATTCTTAGAGTTTTGTTTCGTTTTCTTTAAAAAGATAAAAAAATTGCAAAAAATTCGCAAAAGATTATAGTTAATAACTAATTAACATGCAAAATAAAACGTACTATCTACTACGATAAGAACGATAAAATAACAAATGATAGAATTAAATAGTTTATAGTAGTTATAAGTATGTTTAAATTTGCGTATTTTTTGACTCTCTATAATTACTTCGAAAAATAAAAGCAGTAACTTTAGGTAGATCGAAGAAGGACGAAATGAGTTCGAACTCTCTATGAACATTTCAAACACAAGAATTATACTTCCAAGTGGACTTGAATATAAATCGTATGCTCAAATTCTTTATGAGAATGTTATTAAAAATTTAATTTTTAGTAAAAAAATTTATTAACTAACAGTTTCAGTTTTAGGATTAGGTTTGAGTACTATGTGTAAAAAAATTGATTCTATACAGTAAAAACTAAGTATAAGAACATTTCGAATTCTCACAGATGATCGTTTTAGTCCCAGTCTACAATAGGTATAGTAAGACTTAAGCCGTAAGAAATTTACCAATCACAGGTGAATATGAAGAGAATAATTGACTATGGTTGGCCAATTTCTTACGGCTTAAAGCTTATAATATCTATTGTAGATCGGGACTTAGTCGAAATATTTTTTATGAGTATTAATCCTAGAAAATAAAACTTGATTATTGAATTTGATTCAGATTTTTAAATACATATTAAACGTGTGTGTGTGAAGTTAGCGTATTATTTTGTGGAAACTCATTATTGAAAGTTCTAGCTTCATTTTCAATAATTCCATAGTTCTTGATAGATAAAGCAAATTATTACATAATTAAAATTTAAAAAAAAAACAATGTTTATCGCCAGAATTCTTTCAAAAACTCATATAAAATTATAGATTTTTCAAAATCCAACAAAAACTCGAAAATTTTCAGAGGATAAAGTGAGACCTTGCGTGAACCTGGCATTTTATTTTGTTCTAAGGCATTTTTTTATTTTAATGGCCAAAATTATTTTATCTGTCAGGAACTATAGAACTATTAAAAATGAAGTTAGAACTTTCAATAATTAAAGCGTTTCCACGAAATAATATATCAGCTTCACACACATTTATTGAACTTGATCTCATCTCTAGTCTATCACGCCATGTTTAATTAATGTTGGTGAGCTTAATGCTGATTTGATTCTTATTCTTTTTATCTTTTTGTTATCATCACGTGCGATATCGCACGTTTTGATTTGTGTCTGTTTGATTCGTGCTGAAACCGAAATGTTCTAAAGATCACGAACCCATTAAGAGAAGGAGGCACGATATATAAAATTCGTGATTTTTAATTTATTATCGTTTCTTCTTCCTAGTAACTCCCTAAGCAAGAAAGTGAGATGAAGGGTTACTTCTGCGTGATTTTATTACTGATGTGCGGGTTGACTCAGTTTACTACGCAAATGCACTTTCCTACGCAAACTATACCAAAAGGTACGTTAACCCGTTGATTAAGAGATTATTACTGAAAGAAAGATATTATGTCAGGATATTATAAATATGTGTAAAACAGTTTAGCGAATTTACAAACGGTGTGTTATTGCCGAAAGTCTCTTGCTACATGAACAGATTGTCCCACACATCATGTGCAATCTCAAGTTCGACAGATCATTTAACAGATTTGCAAATTAAACAACTGTGATTATTCCGAAATTAATGTGAACACGTATAGTTAATAATATCGCGGGAATAAACAAAAGCTTTCGGATTATATTTTTTCGGATACTTCTAGATTTTGCTCACATAGATATGCATTTAGGTACCTGCAAATTTGGACCCAAAACTTTGGGCGTAGGTTACCACACGGCTCGGCCATGCATGAGGATGATTTGTAGACCGGACGGTAAAATAGTTATGGTCGCGTAAGTCAAAGCTTCATATAATTATAAATTACACATGTAAGTTTTATATATATATATATTATACATATTTCATATAATATTTTATATAATTTATATATATTAAATTTAGATATATATATATATATATATAAGTTATGTTATACATTGGATTGGAATAAAAGTTCGTAGCGTTTTTCAGCAGATGACGTATGAATACGTAAATTCATTTCATTCGTTCTGAAATATATGACATATATACATATTTTGAAAGGTGACATTTCAACGCGTCTTTCACTGCGATTTATATGACTTTATGAATTAAAGTTTACGTTAAAAGGAAAAATGGAAGAAAATAAGGTGTAATTTCGGCACTTAATGCATTATTTTTGGAAAGGAAAAAACACTGTATAAGTAGCAAAAAAGAGATGTGCCGTTTATGGAGATAATGCCGTAGCTGAAAGTACAAGTGATTTGCTCCGCTCAAAAATGACAATTTTGATCTATTAGATTGGCAAAAAAGTCATGTCGTTTTTTTCCTATGTAAATAAAATGTGGAACCCAAATATTGAGTTTGTTGATGTATCCAAGTTGTTTTAAATGCTCGATGAAAATAGACAACATATCATTGAATAAAGTTTTTGCTTTGTAGGTCATTCCATATTATTTCAATCAGTTTAGAATTAATTGGTCGCTTCATAATTCTTAAAAATTTTGATATTGCAATCACTTATCTATATTTTGAGAGTTTTTAACTCTTAAACACATTACTGGAAATTCTAAAATTTTGATTGCTTGCTGTGTGAAGACGGAATAAGAAAGATTTGGGCTCGGTAAAAAAAAGTTTCAAGTCTCCCCTATTGACCGCCATGATTGACCAACTCTATTGCTCAACTAAAATAAAATGGCACGGAAGTAAAAAGGAAGATCTTTCAGACCCCCTAGTGTTTAAAGGTTAAAATTAGACACATAATTCGATACAAAAAGCTTATACAAAAATTTATTCGTATGTATGTGTATATTATATTAGTATATAGTGACGTATTGATGTTTCGTAAATTGTACGTATATATTATAAATCATATATTTGTAAATCACTGTTTAGATAAAATTGACGACTTTGGCATCCTCTTAACAGCATTTCCTGTCAAAATGGGGCTTACACAGATACCAGATTTTATCGTGATTTCAATGCTAATATAAATGTTGTATCAATTTTTTATCGCAAACCTTTTTATTTTTTTTTCCAGATGCCCCAGACGTACTTGCCCTTATGGTCAAGAAATTATTGCTTTTACGAAAGAGGATAACAGCCAACAGTTTCCAGTTTGCTGTCAACTACCTGTTTGTAGGTACATAGATCACAGCGAATATTAGCCATACGTTTTATCACAAATAAGATACACGTAACGAGACATTTTCTATCTGGAAATATTGCTATAAATAAATAACGTCGTTCACAAATTCATCGAACACAGCTTCTCTACTTGTTTATTGTTCAATGAAACTGGATAAAGAATTGCGTCGCTCTCACGCAATGACGTGCAATCAAGTTTATCTGGATATGTGTATTCTTCGTTGCTCACTTTTCCAGTTCGCACTTCCAACGCACGAAAACACAAAAACCATATCCATCTCTCAAGTAATCTTCATTTTTCCGTAAATTTCTTAAGCTGAATAAAGAAGTGTAACGTCTCCGACAAAATCCGACGCAACATTAAACGCGAGAAACGCCGCTTTCGCCCGATTCATTCACTTCATTTATTTTCATTGCATTACGATTCTCATTTGCTTACCATTCATTTCGCAGAGTCAGCGGAAAATTACGGTTTTTCTCTCTACATCCTTCGAAGAAAACGAATAAACGTCACTTTTGTACGAATTAATCAGAGCGCGACGATTAATCCTTCGCCGCTCACATTTTCTATTTGCCTGCCATTCGTTAAGTTTAGAAAATAGTCCTCGATGTCTGCAACAGTCCTCAATGAAATCCACTGTAGCTTGCAAGCACTTTAAAAATTCTTTTTTTTTTCTTTTAAATCACTTCAGACTGAATCACTCATAGTTCTTGCATGTCCGGTTGTCGTTTCTCGAAAATTAAACGGCTGAAGAATCAAATCGTGATGAGAGAGTCAACAACTAGTAACAGGCAACATATTCGGTCATACTGAAGAGAAGCTTGCCTTGGACTAATGGTATATTTACTCGTCGTGTGGCAGTGTGTGTAATGAGTGAGTGACTAATGTTTGGGTCATCGATTCAATGACATCGCGAGTATTCGACACGTACCCATGCTTGCGAATAAGGAATCCATGCGTTAACATTTCTTCTTTTTTTTAACGCGCTAACAAATTGTCTAGCTGATTCTCAGGCGCAGTTGACGCGAAGATGCAATGCGGCAGATACTCGTTTGCATTTTAGATGTAGTGTTATTCAGCGAGCAATAATGCTTCTTCTCTTTGTTTACGTGCTGGCCTTGGAAAATGTATCGTGTGTCATCAGATACGTTTTCACTCGTGGAATGTAACTTAATAGATTGAGAGTCATTCAATTAACGTCTACGGGATGTTTCACGAAAGATTTCCTGAGAATACTCGGATTTTTTAGGAATTTTATTAAAAATTCTTAACAAGATTAGGAAATGTTTTAATACAGCTTTGAAATAAATTTATTGTATTGTATCTTTTAATATTCTTATAAAAACGCAATAAAAAGTTATTCTTATATTGGCTATTGTACAGAATGGACCATCCATCTGATTGAGGCTTTACAGGTAATATTGTTATAATATATAATGATTAATTACGCAGATTCCATCTTCGAATGTTGTATAATTCAAAAGATAAAAATATCTAATTATTAACTCTATATAATTTTTTGTTCTTCATGTTTTATCTTATAAACTACATAAAAGCCAAAGATGGGATTTGCGTAAATAATCACTATATATCGTAATCTGTAAAGTTTCAGCCCAATCGGAAGGGTGGCTCATTCCGTACAGTACTCCTTATATTTTGAATATTAAATTTGAAAAAGTATTAGAAAGAAATAATATGAACTATATATGACAATCTGTTTGCTACATATGGATATAACTCACCAAAAAGAATTCGAAAGGTGATTAAACATACAATATCAATTTAAAACGAATTGTATTATCTTTTAGTGTCAATAATTTTTTCATAAAAATTTGAATGTAAATCACATGAGAATGTGGATATGTGCCATATTTATTGGTAATAGATTTTGTATTATATTATATAAGAAAAAATGATCAAAAAAATTTTTTGTCAGAAAAAGAAAATTTAAATGTAAAAATAAAATTCTAAAAATGTCCTTCAATACCAATAAAATGCTATGAAAATCCATGATTTTCAAGGATAACAAATTCCAGATTTTCCCGATTTTTTTTAGTAGTAAATCCTGTATCAAGATGCTGTAACTCTTAACAACAATGTCGATATCGTTAGATTATTGTTACGCAGATATTGTATGTAATAAACGACAATATAACGATACTGAACTGTTAAAAGTTACAGCATTCCGCTATTGGACTACTTCAGAGCGCGCGCGATCGGTGATATATACATATATTCAATATCCAGTATTTGAATTTAACATCTTCATAGAAAATTTAAAAGCTTAGTGCAAATATAATAATACTTTAATGCTAGTCGTATCAAGCGGTCGTAGTTGTTTCTTTTTTTAGATTAATATTATATTTTTGTGTAAAAGAGATAGGATTTTAAAGTTCTTTGACTTTTCAATATTATATCTTAACTATGTTCTTTATACTGATGAAATATTTGGTATTCACTAGAGTCCAGAAGTTCGTGCACGATCCTGGGCTGCGCGAGGAGAACCGCTGCGTGCGTGTGAATCGGGTGCTCACTGAAGTGAGGCAACGACATTTTTCGAGGAAATATACTCGCCGACTGCATCTCATTAATCATCACATTCTTTATTTTCATAGTGATTCGCTTGATCCTTTTATAGACCCATCTGCACCATGTAAATTAACTTCAAATTAGGTTTAATTTACTATCTATCTTTTTCTAGTTCTATGAAGTAAAAGGTCGGTATCTTTAATACATGATGCATGATAGGGAAGAAATTTTTTAATTTTTTTTAAGATAAAAGAAACAGCGCTTTCTATTCGTAATGCAAATGAATGTGATTAAAAATCAAATATTTCATCATATAAAGGATATAGTTGTTGAAAAATCTAAGAACTTCACATAAAATCGCATCTTCTACACAAGAAATATAACATTAATATAAAAAAAAAGGACACTAATGATCGCTTGATACTACTAGCATTAAAACATATATTGAGCGTAATCGTAGCAACTGAGTTACGTATAACCATATTCAGTTATAAAAAACAGCTTAATTAGTCTAAAACAAAATTAAATTAACAAAACAAAAAAAATGACTTACCACAAACCGGATCCGGCTGTGTTGTCGATGCTGAGCGGCTGCGTTGATACCCCGCTGCTACTGGTAGTATTCCCGATAATCGCTGATGTATTCTCCGCGGGATTCTGCAAACTACGATTCGTGGCCGCAGACTCAACATTGCTTCTTATCGCACCAGAATTTCCTGGCGCGTCGCTATCAGACGATTCGGACGATTCTTGTCGCCGTTGCATTATCCGACTCGACAGTTTACTCTCGATATCTGATGCCAAAACATTGCCGAGTATCCACTCGCCTCCGATAGGTTTCTGCAATTTGTTTTAGCCTTCATTCCCAAACATATTCTCAAAAATTTTATAAAGATTTTATCATGATATTTATTAGAGTACTATGTTTAATAAATTATAAGAATGAAATAATATACTTTTATATTCACATAATTTAAATTTCAGTTTTCTTACTTATCAAAAAAGATCAGTATAATAATACATTTAAATTATTAAATTAAAGAAATAAATTATTAAAATATTTATCTAACAATACAACAATGGCGATTGTGACAAAAAAGTTTGCTCTTTATGCCGAAGATCCGAGTTCAAATTCAAAATAAAATTTCGAAAATTTCCCTAAATATCAATAAAATCCCATAAAAAGCCATGATCAAGAGTAAAAAAGAAATTCTTCCAAAATTTCAAATTTTCCTGATTTTTCCCGATAGTAAATAAATGATTAAAATACTATGCAACTTTCGCGAAGAATTGAGAAAAATTAAGCTCTGATTTGAATTTGTCTCCTTTTCCATGTAGGAGACCAACTCTTGAATCTGGGTTGTCATGTTATCGATGACAATGTAATAAAATGTCAGGAATTTGTGTGAAATTAATTGATCAATTAATTTCATTCAAATATAATGAGAGCAAATATTCCGATTGAATATTCATTAAACCTAGCTATATAAAAAAATACCTTTTTACTAGGTTCCTGAATCGTATTTGTAGACGCAAATTTATGAGATTGCTTCTTGGAGTTGCCAAACAGATCCGTATCATCGTTTTCCTCATCGCTAAACAGACTCGTGGCATTGACATTAGATTCCGGTGTACTCGTGGCGATGTTACCGGTATCTATAACATCTAAGAATCTTTTCGGCGCCTCCTCCACGCTCGCAGGGACGTTGTCGCTCGCTATGGGTTCTTTCATGCATTTCTTGGCATTCTTTGATGAGAAAATGTCATCTGAGTCTTCCTCTGAATCGACATCGGCGAACAGATCGTCGATTGCTGACTTTGGTTTTGTTGCTAAAAACGCGATAGAATTAAAGAAGATAGATCTCTTACAAAACGAGAACGTAAATATACCAATACTTACAAACTATACTAATAGGCGGTGGCACGTCGATACTGGCTGGTATAATATTACTATTCTTGTAAGATTTGAGCGGCTTATCTTTCCACAAATTTGCAGACACTTGATCGTCAAAGAGACTCTTCTTATCACTAAATAAATTGTCAGAACCATTGAATGCATCCTCATCCTTTTCAGACATAAACAGATCATCTGCAAAAGGAATTTAATTTAAGAAAAGGAAATTATGATAATAAATATATTCTAGGAAGTCGGGAAATCTTAGAAGGAAATCACCGAGAATATCTTTACCAAGACTGTCTCATGGAGCATACTTCAAATAGAGATCACGATCTTGAGTCATGAAGGAGTGAGAGTGAGTGAGTGAGTGAGTGAGTGAGTGAGTGAGTAAGTAAGTGAGTGAGTGAGTGAGCGAGCGAGTGAGCGAGCGAGTGAGTGAGCGAGTGAGTGAGTGAGTGAGAGAGACACGCGTATTTTCAACCGGAGAATCGAGCGTTTGGGACTCGGAAATCCAAATATCTTTTTTGGCTGTTAATCATGGCATCATGACACAAAACATTGCGCCTACACGAGCACACAATAGACATACGTATGATACGAACGTGCGGCACGGCCCACAGAAAGAAGAAACTAAAAGTGCAGGCCGCGTTCGAGCGGCGAACGCCATCAAAAGTGCGTACGTCGTGAAAGCTCAGTTTTCTGCCAGGGTCAGCAGACGTGGGTATCGCACGTTCAGCTAAGCACAACGTCGTCTTCGTGAAGCATCTTTTACCGCGTTTCGTTTTCAAACACCTTTTTGAACATTCCCCGGCGACGAGCTCGACTAATAGGGAACGAAATGAATTTCAACGAGGTTCAGATGCGATGATCTGAGTCCTAACAGACAGGATAAATAAATAATAATAAATTTAACAGTTTATTCAATGTCTTTCACGGAAGCTTTACACACTGAAAAAAGAGTTTGATAATAGCTATTACACTAACACGCGTGTGGGCGCACATGTGTGTGTGCGTGTGTGTGCGTGCGCGTGTGTGTGTGCGTGCGTGTGTGTGTGCGTGTGTATGTCAGCGCGACAAATATGGTATGCAATTGTTTAAAATATGTTAAGAAGCTTCTGAAAAAAGTTAAGTCTTCGCAAATATTTTAATTGTGAGATGGATTTTTACAAAGGTATTAACTGCATACCTTTAAACCGATTAATCGATGATTCACTTGTTTCATCCACAGCGGTAGGTTTCTGTGTTTGACGAACAGTACCTAATCGTTTAGCTAACTCTTCTGCAAAATTGGGAACTGCTTCATTCGATGTCTGCAAAAGGAAAAAGAGGATTAATTGTTTCATCTTTAAAATATATAGAGTTCCATTTTTTTAAATCATTAAATCTTAAGATTGAAAATGTCAGATAACAATTTAATTGAGATAACAACAGATTAAGGTTTACAAGATTACCTTTGATATATTATTAGGTGTAGCAGATTCTGAAGCAGAATTTACATTATTCTGAGATATAATATCCTTGTTAGTCCCATAAGATATGTTATTGCTGTGGTCGTTGTAATTATCCAAATCACTGGAGGACGACGACAATCTTGCTATATTTATCTCTGGATTATGTCGGCTATTAAACATCTTTCGCACACCTGCATCCTCTTTCTCGCTTTCTGACTCCTCCCTCTCCTCGTCAACTTGTTCAGATTCGCTACTACTGCTCTCTAAACCTATCTTATTCGACGCTATCCATTTATCGGAGCCGATAACGTATGGCAAGGGTCGATCTTGATATGGATCATTGGGTCCCACAATGACACTGTAAATCGATCAAATTTTAGTACAAGAAATCTTAAAATAAATCTTGAAATAAAAATTATTATTGAATAATGAGAATATATTTTTCTTGATAAAATTATATAAAATTCTTTATACAAGTTATGTCTGTTTAATGCTATCTGATCTCATTTCAATATTTAACATTTTGAAAACAAAGATATTCCAAAACAAGAATGTGCTGGTTTTTTTTTAGAAGCTGATTTATATACAGTAATAAAGCTGTTAACCTGAACACTACAGCATCACCCTCGTCTTCCTCCTCACTGTCGCTGCAAGCCACGTCCATTACTTTATACTTTTCATCCATTATGTTTAAACCTTGTTTGATACTCTCGCTTATGCTAGCCAAAACATCTTCCGGTGCCAAGTCCTGAGTCTTTGCATCCTAATATGACAAAAATTTGTTTTATCCACAAAAAAAGAATATTAAATCACCAATTATTCATATATAAAAAAGAATATAATAGTCTAATAATCTTAAATAGACATAATTTGTTTAAATGAAGAAATTTTGTAGTTTTATAAAGAAAAATAGATTCATTTTTATTCTCAATAATAATTTTCACGAGTTGAGGAAAAAATATATTGAATAGAAAATAACAATATTTTCATATAAAAAATTAGAATTTTTTAATACTATTTATTATCAAAACATTGTGCTTTTTAGACAATTATAATATTCAAATAAAAATATATTTTGTTAAAGTTTAGATTGTCAAACTTCTTAAAAATTTTATGTTCTTGTTTATACGAAACAATGATTGTTGATTTGATATTAATTTTTTTTGTGCTAGTATTAAAAAGCATGAATTTCTCAAAAAAGGGAATTTTATTTGTTAAAATAAAGCATTGTATCGAAAAATATAAATATTAAATCTTGCTTACTTCCTGCTTCTCAGAACTCTCTTTAATCTCTACGTCATCCTCCTGTACACGACTCTCGATAAATTGAGTATTTGCCAAAGCCAGGGATGTGTTGGTAACATTATCCACTAATATTCCTGTTTCTTTTAATTGCGTCGTCAATGTCTCTAAAGCAGCTTGAGTCTTGCTGGCCTTAGATACCAAGTTCTAGAAGTTTACATGAAATCGGAGTGTAACATACTACCAGATGTAAACGTTGGAAAGGCAAAGCGATAGTTCATACTTCAGAAAATTGCTGAAGATGTTTAAGAAGCCCGACGTCACCTGCCAGACTCCACTCCCTCCTCTTCTTCCTCATTTCCTCAGTGGTCCATGGATGATCCCATGATTTATCAATACCTTCTGACACATCCTGTCAAATCAAATAAAATAATCAAAAAGTAATACTGATTATCTACTATTGCATTTAAAAATTCAATTTAAATTAAATTAAAAATCTGTTCTAAACAAATAACAGCAATAAATATATTTCTATATTTATACATATTATTATATTTGTACATGTTATTCACAATATATTTATATAGGATCATTGCACCAGTGATTCGTATTTGTTTTAATTAAAATATTTTTTACGATAAATTCATAAAAGGAGAGCAGCCTCTGATGACCTTGACCTTCATATATGTTATCAAGGAAGATGGTCCTGAGTGACTTGCAAAAGGTTTTGAGTAATGCTCATTCGTCATTAAAAAATTATTAACAAATGTTTATTAATAAAAAATGAGATAATTATACACTGTAGGAGATATGGCACAAAATGTCTGCTTTAAAGACACAAATTATTTTCGTATATAACTTTTGTGTTTTTAAAGCAGACATTTTGCGTCTTTGAAGCAAAGAATTTGTGGGTAAATATGTACAAAAGAATCCCAAGCATTTAGTACAAACGTGGAATCTGTAAATCAGAAAGTATGCATTGTTTTGATTTTATTAGTGATTGGCATGTACGGCTTAGTGTATGTCAGATAGTAAGTCAGATAACTTCAATTTCAAAGCACTTCTGTAAATCATGAATTTCTGAGTTTATTTATATAACTCATAATATCAACTGCTTGTGGAATTTCATTTCACATACTATATTGCAAAATTTTTATTTAAAAGTATGTACGATTATAACGAATGGATAGATGCTTTCTTTCAAATTATGAATTGTATATATTTAAATATTAGTATATAATCTAAATAATCTATTAATTAAATGTATCCTGTAATATAAAAAAGTATTAAAGCAGTTATAAAACTTTATTCATAAATATTTTTTAAATAAGGAGTGAGCATTACATAAAACCTTTCGTAATTCACTCAGGACCATCTTCTTAATAACATATGTCAAGGTCAAGGTTGTCAGAGGCTACTCTCCTTTTGTGAATATTTACCTTTTTTACTTGAAAATATAATTATATTAAGTTGTTTTTATCCATCAATGAACAAATAAAAACAACTTAATATAATTACATTTTCAAGTAAAAAATATTTTAATTAAAACATACAAAAATTAGATATAAGAAATCTTAATTTGCAATTTATTATTTTAACAACTGATTATTTTAATATTTTTTTTAAACGGTTATTTACTGGCGATTGTTCAGCAACTGGAGCAATGACATTATATCGCATATCATATAATATCCACCATGAGGTTAATCTTATTCTTTTGTAATTTTAAACTGTTATAATTTTTATAATTTCTGTTCTATATAAAATTAATTTACACATTAATTTAAAGATAAATATATGTACACATATATACGTATTGTAAGCATATTGTCTACAAATATGCACGTACAGCTTCCAGAAATAAATAGCAACAACAGTTTGCGAAAGTTAAACGCAAAATTTTGGATTAGAAAAAGAACTTTAAAATGACGGATTTGCAATTGTCAATAGTAACTATGCCATCGGATCGATCATGGCCACGCGGTCGCGAATGTAGCTTCAAAAAACGATCGGTTATGCACTCTTATTCACACCTGCTGTTAATCCAAGTGTTAAATCTCTCCGAACAAATCAGAACTGTCACATGTCGCACTCACCATGTTGAGCAGTCCGCGTTCAGCTAACACGACAGAGAATAATTAGTAATTTCCTCTCTCGTGATCACATTTAAGCAGGTCGATGGATCGCACCTTCGCCACTAGAAGTCTTTCTATCACAAAAATGCAATAAGAGCAAGAAAAAAAACCGCGTAGCAAAATGCGCGCCGAGCGGCACTTTGCCAACGGATTATCGCAGATTATCGCCACATCAGTGACGTCACACGTAAAGGCGCCTTTACATGGGAGCGTCGAGCTGGTTTTTCATGGGCGTCAGTTGACGCTCGAAACGAGCGTCAGGCATAGACATTTATAATATAACTAGACTGTTAACTTGGCTGAAATACATGGCCACGAAAAGTATGTATGTACAACAAAACTCATGGCGCATGCGTACGAAGCAATCGGTACTCATAGGCCGCTATTCATAGGCCGGTATTCATAGTCGATTCTTATTTCAAGATCATCTTAAG
>QKQZ01054830.1:0-10114 GCA_003595255.1 Solenopsis fugax | reverse complement strand
GCCGCCGGCGGCAGGATCACGCTCAGTGTCGCGCATCTCATCGGTGATCACGTCGCGGACGATGGTGACCGGCGTACGTGTAATCATCTTACTCGATGTATTCCGTGATAATGCCAATCTTTAGGTGCCGAATTAAATCGATCGAAATTGGATCGATGCAGTGCGCGCGTACTTTTCTATGAGATCTCAACGATAGATCTTAATTTAAATCATGATGCTAGGCATAAAGATGTGCCGAATCGAGAGAAAATCTGCTACATGCGTCAGGTCGATTCGTATGTGTCTGTGCTTAAGCTAATTGGTGATCTATATCAGCAAATGGAGTATATCGATCTGGGATTCATTATGAAGAGATTCATAGTGGAAGTTATGTAAAATTGTATTCTTGTGGATTCCTTGAATAATATCCTGCATCATTGCTACTTGGACTATATGATTTGTGTTAACGTGCATTAAAGAAAATTGTGAGTTAAAGGAACATTAATTGTGAATGCTGTGTGGAGATATCACGTCGGTCAAATCTATTTTTTAATAGGGTTGCTGCACCAGCCAACGAACAAATAAAATCTAAACGTTAGATCTAAAAAATATCAATTAATTGGCAATTTATTATTTTAAAGTCTTATTATTTTTCTTAAACAGTCATTTTCTGATATTGTTCACCAACTAATAGAGTGAGCCTATATTTTAGTAAGTCCCTTTTTCTAGCTAACTCTTTTATTAACAACAGAAATTATATTTGGTAATCTGAATACTCGTCACAATTAAAATCACAACTTACGAATCGACCTAATCGTCGATGTCTTAGTCGTGTTTTTAGCACTTCGCGGAATCAGGATGGTAGGAATACAAGAGAAATCTTGTTTAGATGAAGCGGTGCAAAAGACCACAGCTGGCGTCGAAACGAGCGGAAGCATCGAGGAGCCGCCGTCGCCGGAAGGTCGGCTGCAACCGGAGGATCTCTCTGTCACGGCCAAGATCAAGGACATCCGGGATACCGCGGAGAACCTGCCACCCCTGAAGACGCCCGAGTTGAAGCTGTCGGTTCGCAAACTGCTCGGATGCACCCCCTCGCCGCCGCCCATATCGAGGGATCGATCACTCAGCCCGGAGAATTGCATCGAATTAAAAAGTCAAAGCTCGAGTGACGGCAAAACTCTTGTATCCTCCAACGATCAGGCCAAAATATCTTCGCAGATTACAAGGTCGAGCGGACAGGGTCAGGAGGACTCCATTAAGGGTGAGTATAACAATGAAAGAATAGTAAGGCTATGCTGATTTTTATGCGTTGTATTTAAAATAATACAATTGTATTTTTTCCAAATACTAGAATTTTTATGAATAGTTTAAATAATAATCTTAAATTAAAACGATTGTTTACTGGAGTTCATGATCAATCACCGGCTACTCAATTGATTTTTGTTAGGAACGAAAATTTATTAAATGAATTGCGAAATAATACTTTTGCACATTAAATTGAATAAATTAAATTAAAGCTAATTTTTTTTTTTAATTATACTTAAATCGAGATAGCAAACTTTTAAGACTCTAGTTTGTAAATAATTTTATTTTCTCGTGAAAGCAAAATTAAAAACAAAATTTGTCTCACATTATAAATAATGTTTCGCAGTTGCTTTTTTTACGAAAAACAACATTGATTTGGAAGAATGTAATAGTGAAAGTAAAAATTCACAGAAAAATGTACAGAATTCTAATTACATAATTAAGTTGTGATATAATATAATATGAATAGGTTGCATAGTATTCTATATTTACCCCATGATGTATAGAAATGTCTCTATCGTATTTAAGATTGTTTAATCGAACTCAAATCTCAAAATTCGCTGCCAGACTTTCATCCCGTCTTATGCCTGCCCTGACTCAATGTGTGATGGTGTCAACTTTGATTTCGGTTGATCAACGTTCCGTACGGCTAGCCCGTTTGCGATTGCCGTGCGAACGAGTGCGGGAAGGTCAGGAACCTCCTAGTGGCGGCATCGAAGTCGCAGCACCGGAGGGATTCGATCTTCGTTTATAATTCACAACGTCGTCCAATAAAGCTCACAAGTGATTGGGAATAGCTGACCGTTCGCAATATAACGATCGACGACCCGATCGGCGATTTCGCTCACGAGCCGAGTCATCTTTGATAAAACACTCGCTCTGCCGAGCACTGAAAGATGAAATTACATCGATCCCCTCGCTGTTCTTCTTTAGACGGAAAGTGCCTTTAACAAAAGTAAACCACTTTCACAAGAATCGATTCACGAGGATTATTCTTGGACATGTTATTATTTTTCTGGAGTTTGAGTCTTCAGGACAATGCGTGTAAGTCGTCTTTATGTAGAAAATCTTATATAGAATATTAAAAAAAAATCGCTCAGTTTCCTCTACAAAGTTGATTTGTCATAACAGTTGCTTAAAAATTTAAAGATTAATAATAAGTTAAATATTGGACCAATGCATATTACTTATTAATTTTTCATTTTTCAGTCGAAGCAGATGCGTAATAATATTTCTATATCAATTATTAAATACATTTTTCAGTTCTGTAAACTAAAATGATATTTTTCACAATAAATTCTTGACAATTTTTTAAAATGCTTGTAGCATTATTATTAAAATTGATCTATTTAATTTGATATGCTATTTCTAATTTACGATTGCGTTTTAAGTTCGACAACCCGTATTTGGCACGCAGTTTATAGAACCGGAAAATGTATTTAATAATTGGTATAGAAATTATTAAGCACCAGATCCGCAGATCGAAAAATAGCACTTATTTCTTATCTAAAAGATCAATTTGTTGATATTTCAATATCTTTGACGTTTCTTCTATAAAAATCTTTATAATTTATCTTTCAATAGGAAAAATTCGATTTCCGTCCATCTGATGAGTCATTAGTTGGCAATCACTAGCCTCGATGTCGCTTCTACTCTACCTCAAACGTTGTTTCCGAAACGAGTCTGCTAAATTCTACAAATTAATTTTGCAATGATCGGTCAATCGCCATGGGATAACTAGTCCGTGCAGGGTGCGACGAAACTATCGCATGCGCGAGTAACGAGGGAGAGCGAATGGAAACGAGCGGACGAACGGGGCGGAGAACGAAGGATCGAATCGACGACGATCACGTTATAAAAAGCGTGCGGCGTTGAAGTAACGCCACGCACGCTTCCCCGCGCGATAACTCGGCGAGCCGAGCGGGCAGAACGCCATGAATTTATGGTTTAATATGCGGCCCGCCACGTTAGTTGTGTGTACGCCCCCCGAACGGAGGGAGCGACGAGAAGCGCGGTGGCTGCTGCTGCTGCTGCTACTACTGCAACACCACCACCACCACCACCAGTAGCAACAGCAGCAGCAGCAGCTCGCCTATCTCTCGAGGGCCCATAACTTTTTCCGATTAAGCGCAAATCAAAAAGCAATCTACCCGGCCGGCAGCCATCGCAGCCGCGAAAGTAAAATCGTAAATATTCGCCTAGGAGCCCCCGGCTCCGGGGGACATTCGGCGTACCAGAAAGGGCGTGAAGCGATAAATATTAATGCATCTTGCGGCCGCTGATCGCCTCCGTACGATCCTCTTACACTACATTAATTAAATCGCCGTATAGCTCACGTACGTTTATTAAATTCCGGTCACTTTCCGTAACAATCGACATTTATTCAACGTTGTTAATCGAAAATGATAGTCTTTAATAATTCAAAAATTTAGCAAATTTACATTGAAGGTGAAGATGGAGAAAACGAGATCTTTAGCGAAAAAATTGTATTCTCTGCAACTTCAGAATTTTCCTCTCTTATTTTTATAGTAGTCTCTTCTAAAATCTCTTCTGAAATAAGCACTAAAAGTATTTTCTTAACTTGAGAGAAAATTCTTCTAAAAGATATTTAATAGCAGATATTTTTAATTTTTATAAAGATATACAAGTAAGATGAGATTTTTGTATAGGATTTACACTACGACTGATTTTTCATAAATATAAATGTAATTTTAAAATATTGAACCTTATTGGAATACGCAGTGTTTTTCGCCAATGAAAGTTAAAAACAAACTAATAGAAATTATAAGTATTGATTTTAAAACATACATGTTGTTTGAATTGATATGATAAACTCTTCGAGCCACTTTTCATCGCCGTATCATCCATTATTGAATATCACGATGATTTTAATCAAACACTATATTACACTGATTATGTTAAATTATAACTGTGTAATTGTTACAAACACCAAATGAAAGATATGGTCTGCATAAAATGTCCAAAATTTCGTTAGAATATATTCTTAGTTTCAAAGAATTTTCCAGAAAGGAACATATTCATATTAAGAAGCTTATTCTTATTAAAAACATGTATTAAGAGAGTTTGCAAAGTATATAGTCTTCCCAGTTAGAGAATACAATTTTTTTGGTGTGGAGAATTTATCAATTGGTACTTTTATCGCATTATGCTTCTGTTTATATCTCGACATGTTGCACGTTAATGTGAAACCCGCGAGACTTCATAGATACTTGCTCAAGTTCTATAGAAGATACCATCACGAGTCTTGCAGCTTTTCAGAAACGAGCACTTCCGGCGATGCGATACTCCAAAACACATTTCGCCTCTCCCGACGATTTAGCGTGGCGTGCGCGCCCATCGGTCTTCAGTCGCGCGTGTTTTTCCGCGATTACTGTAAGTGTTGGTGCTTGACCGCTGGTCAAAGGCTCGTGCGCTCGTACGTATATTTATGGCACTTGGGGCGCGAGTTTCCTGAAGTATGATAGCGGAGGGTGCGCGGCCGCTACTTTACGAAAAATGAGAAAGAGAAAGAGAGAACCCCCTTCATATTTACGTTCGAACTTCTCGCCTTAAACGATAAGTCGCGATACAAAAATGATAAATTGTAGCTTCTAAAAAATATTCACGCAAACAAAACGACAAAAGTATCAAGATATATTCCCAAGAATTTCCCATTTGGTAAAACGATATAACGCTATCTACTTGTGACTATACATTTAAGCTTAAACAAGTTTAAAGAGGAAGAAAGACTAAATAATTAATTGAAGAAATGATCTTTTGCAGTGTCGAATGAAAAATCTACGATTACCCTGTGATCCGGAGAAAATTACGTGACAAGGAGTTAAACTTCTCGGAGGGTACGGTCGACACGCGGGCTACTTTGCTTCATTAAGCAATAAGTGATTGCATGCCTTAAACTCCCCCTGCTTCTTGCGTATTTATGGGACCGTGTGCCATATGCAGCGGCTGCGTGGAATACGACGACGCTTTTATACATCTAATGGCTGTGATATCTCGGCTCGTTTTGGAGGGAGAAAAATAGTATAGCAGAGGTGGTCCGGGGGTGGCTTAACTGGATCAGGCCAAGAGGGCAGCGCTCTTAGTAATTGAATTAGTGACCCCTCGCGTCCGAGTGTGATTGCTTTGGGTTTTCCAGTAGCAGGGTTCGGTTATCTGTTCCTCCTCTTCGTCTCGCGGAATCCCTCTCACCGTCTCGATCTCTACGAGGTATCGGATAACGTTCAGCAACTACGATTTTGCACCTCGGATCGAGACTCTCGGAATATACTCAGGTAGTTTGGCCAAGAGGATTTAGAGAAACGTGTTACACGAGACTTGGAAAATACTATGGAATCCTAGAATTTCGATTACCGAAGTTAACGTCGACGATAGTTCTACCGTTAAACATGGGTCTTACACTAAAATATTTTAGTCATCTTACTTTATTCGTTAATATTCTAGTCTATTGAATGCGAAAAAGTGATTTATTTTTGAGAATTTTTCAAGGGAAACTGCTGCATATGTTCTGCTACGCTTTTACACATCTTATACATATTTAGTAAATATCTACAAATTTTTGTATGGCTTAAATATTTCTTAATTTTCATGTTATCTAAATATAAAGACAAACACATTTTTCAAGTTGGCTAACACGTAAGAGTAATTATACCGTAATATGTAATCATGCTAATTCGCTGTTCTCTTTTCAGAAAGTAAACGCTTATGAAAAATGAGAGGAATAACTGTAAATTCAAATGATGCCGATTCTCGCCCCTGGTTTCTACAGTACATACGGGAATAAACGGGCTGGCACGTACGAGTTAATGACTGCGACAACGCGTATATGTGTTGCGCCATGGGTTATGCTAACAATGCGCGGACGAGGGGCGTCGAAAACCGCGCGAGTTATTTTGGCGAATGGGAGGGAGGTGGTTTTAAACCACCGCTGTACATATGGATGCGGGCCGCACACCCTGCCTAGGGCTCAGATTGGATTACGCGGATATGCGCTAATTGATTAAAGCGCCGTACGCCGTACGCAATGCCGCATGGCGATCGCGCCGGCGTGCAAACGCACGTAGACTGCAGGGAGCGCGTTTCATTTTTTGCCTCCGTTTCCGGATAAATCGCACGGCTGTTCTGTTATCCGTCGAAAGGGACACCGCAGAATTTTCCACGATAAAAACAATTTGCCGTCTCCTCGACTTTCATTTGCGTTTAACAGATTGTCTCGTTAGCGAATGAAATCCAAACGTAATAGTCTGATTTTTAAGATGTTCTTAATTCTGTAGAGATGATTAATAACTAGCAGGAAATAAGATAACCGTTCTGAAAGGAATTTGCAGATCACTGAATTACATCCAGATGAAATTTATTTGACTCTGCTTATTATTCTTAATTTCGTTAATATTATAAAAGCATGCGTAAATGTCGCGACTAGGAAAACGATAATTATCTTGAAGGATAGACGAAAAGGTGCTCCGATGCGAAAAACTTTCTTAGCGCGTCGTATAGAGCGGCCGCAAGCATCGCCGCGAGTTAGAGAGACGCTCGGATAATTAACGGCCATACGATTTAATTAATGGTCGCTTAATGTAAAGTAACTACGGTACTACGGCTCTTCGAGGTGTTGCTGACGAGAAGGAGGCGAGGAAACTCGGAGGGGGGCGCATGACGAGGAAGGGAGGGGAGGGACAGAGGTGGATTAAGTGTCTCGCGTAAGAGCCCTTGACGAAGGGGATGTGATTTATATAATTTAGCAAAGTGGTGAGCTACGCAGTCTTATACCGGGTCGTTAGTCATCCCTACCCTCTCCGCTAGACGGGGGAGGGCGAGCTCTCGTACCCTCTCACCTTAATCACCCTCCTCCTTCGCCTTTCTGCATCTGTCCGATGGAATCTTCCGCATGAAGATGCGCCCTCGATGCGATCCCGCAATCTGTGCGCAAGTTTAACACAACGATTGTACGTCGCGCTGCGTTACGCAGCGGCTCGAATTTTGCTTACTTTTTATAGTTCTTCGGCGTCTTAAAAGAAGTAACTGTCATATTCCCTCCCCCCCCCCGCGATCTAGGACACGCTTGTCTAATGTCATCCAATTAGAGACGCCGGCCGGCATTACGATTTGAATAGGATTCTCATAAGGTGGCGAGATATATGTTGATGGCACCCAGACTGAAAGAAATGGCCCGTGAACGATTCGCGAAGATCAATTCGGTAGCATAGGTCGCTCCGGCCCAGTCGTTCTGGCTCGCGGCGCGCATTTGTCCCTGTGAATTAATCATCGCGCGACGAAAACTTCCCTGTTACTCGCTGCACATCTCCGACGATGACTCACAGCACTCGGATTTCTGTTTCGTCGAAAGCGTTCTTTAGCAGCGAGAGAAACCTTATCCTTTACGCTGTAAACGATATATCATTTTCCATTACAATCGAAGAAATGTATATTGTTCAGAAGCGTACAATTATCTCTTAACAAGTTTTATGTAACGCTTTTCCACATTTGTTTGAGCAATAATTAATTCGTAGGATCCAACTGTCGGAGCAACGGAAGTGGCAACGGTAAGCAGAGGAGATCGCGTACGAACTTCACCATTGAGCAACTGGCCGAGCTCGAAAGGCTCTTCGACGAGACTCATTATCCCGATGCGTTTATGAGGGAGGAGCTGAGCCAGCGGCTTGGTCTCAGCGAGGCGCGGGTACAAGTCTGGTTTCAGAATCGACGCGCCAAGTGTCGTAAACATGAAAGCCAGTTGCACAAAGGTATAAAAAAAGCGCTGTCGCGAACGGAACTCTGTAGCGCATCTTTATATCTTTCATTTTCGTTTTAATTTAAATCAGTTTTCTCTAATTAAGTAAAATAAATAACATATAGTAACTAATCAAATACAAAGTAAAATCAAAAAACCAGCCTCAATAATTCTTACGTGATATCAACAATT
This sequence comes from Solenopsis fugax, assembly GCA_003595255.1. Lineage (NCBI taxonomy): Eukaryota > Metazoa > Arthropoda > Insecta > Hymenoptera > Formicidae > Solenopsis > Solenopsis fugax. The sequence continues at coordinate 1,890 of QKQZ01054830.1, read as the reverse complement.
ATTGAATTGAACAATCAACATTTTAGATAATTGCGAGATAATTTTCCATTTGGTGTAAGACTAAAAATTTGATAGGACTCTTTCCTTTACACTCTTCTAAGTTAATATGTTCGACTAGTTCTAATTTACATTTTCCTATAGGCGTCGCTGGGAGCATGGTGCTGGCGCCGCGCAGCCCGCCGACGACGTTAGAACCATGTAGAGTCGCTCCTTATCTGCCAGCTCTCAGGTTGCATCCGCCGCCGTTGCAAGGAACAGCCGTCACAAACGTCACAGTGGGATCGGCTTTCGACCCGGCGGTGCTGCACTATGCTGCGGCCGGAGGCCTCTTTTGTCTGCCACCACCACCACCGCCGCCCCCGGCGCCGTCAGCAGGTCATCCTCATCCGTTGAGCCTGGCGGCATCGTTAGCCGCCGCAGCGGCTCGCTCGAAGAACAGCAGCATCGCGGACCTTAGGCTAAAGGCGAGACGGCACCAGGAGGCCTTGGGGCTCGACAGGCCCGCGTAAGGTTCGCAGTGTGGTACGTCTTGGACGAAGAGAGACTCGATCGGGGATGAAGAGATGCGAGTTGTGACGGTGAGTACATCCGGATTCGAAAAAGATCTGTACCTTCGTTGAAATGCGACTTAGAGCGACACAAAGGTAAAATAATGGTCCGATATTGCGATCGCGGTGAGTTCAATTTTTGATGCCGTAGAGAGGGTACGTTATCATATGCCAAAGTGAACTCTTACTCGTTAAGACTATAAACGGGCAAGTACAAATCTACATCCCTTCTAGATGTAGATTTTTAATTCAAATTCTCGAAACTTTAATTGTGTATTTTTCTTTCTCTGTATCATTTTGGCATCAGAAACCTTGGAATTATTTGCATACGATTAAAATTACAGGTTGCACATATTGTCTTGTGCAGGAATTCACTCGCGTATAGAGTATTAAAAGCGACACACGTGCATCCCTTCATCCGCGACGTGCCGAAGAGTCTGAGAAGTACAAAGGACACTCAATATGTATAAAGTATATGGAAGGACGACTGGAAACGTGTAACATACATGATGTATACAGAATCGGGAATCTCGCTTGTATCTCGATTAGCGTACTCTGTGTCGAAGAACTGTGATGTAAAACCGCGAAGTTTAATCAGCACCGATGACTAGGGAGGCGACACATTTAGTGTAAAATTATCGTCACCGATTCTTGAACCAGTTTCATCTCAAGTTAGCGGGCGTTTGTTCGGAGCGGAAGTTAAGTAGCTCTGCATCTACTCACGCGCATGTGGAGACACATTTAAATGGAACGCGTTTGTCGAAGGGATACAACGGGGGAATCGTCAGGAAACGTCAAGATGCGTCCAGTTTCTTTGATGAATTATACAAAGAAAACCGTGGAGCATTTTCTGAAATACATTTTGTTAACGAACGCGGTTTTTATCAAATTTATCGCTTAGGAAGTTCGAGAAACGATAAGACGCATCACTGACCAGCCATATAAAAAGGACCTTGAGTTGTCTCTAAGAATAGATTTAAATCGCAAAAGCAATTTCCGTGGGCGAGTTCCACGATGGAATTCAGGAAGTGCCGAGACTACTGACCATCGACGTAAGAGAAACCGTACGTTCTTTTCAAGAGTAGATTTCGGTCGCAACGGTTCTTACCGGCGTTATTGGTCCACGAGGGAATACGGAGAAATTCCAGGACGCACCAAGATCGCTGACCAACCGCGGACGGGAATTATAGATCGCCGCGTCCTGGCAACGGCTTGCAAGACATAACTCTCGTAGATGATTCACGGGCGGATGGACGGACGCCGGGCGATTTCTCGCGTTCGTCGCCGGAGAGCGAGCGAGACGGGGGACGGCGGACGGCATCGCCGTCGGGGCGCTAATGCA